>JAMQCK010000999.1:0-13178 GCA_024196135.1 Pleurotus ostreatus/Saccharomyces cerevisiae fusant | reverse complement strand
GCCCCGACCTCAACGAGGACCCGAACGTCTTCACCGCCGACGGCTGGTTCCGCACGGGCGACGTCGGCCGGTGGAACAAGGACGGCACGCTCTCGATCATCGACCGCGTCAAGAACCTCGTCAAGCTGCAGAACGGCGAGTACATCGCGCTCGAGCGGCTCGAGTCCGTGTACAAGGCGTGCAACCTCGTGCACAACATCTGCGTGTACGGCTCGTCGGACCTGAAGCAGCCGCTCGCGATCATCATCCCGAACGAGGCGCACCTGCGGCACACGCTCGAGGAGCAGGGGAGCGGGGAGGCGAAGGCGGAGCTGCCGGTGCTGTGCCACAGCGCGAAGGTGCGCGCGCTGGTGCTGAAGGAGTGCAACGCGGTGGGGAAGAAGAACGGGTTCAAGACGATGGAGCTGCTGCAGGCTGTCGTGCTTACGCCGGACGAGTGGACGCCGGAGAGCGGGCTCGTGACCGCGGCGCAGAAGATCCAGCGGTCGAAGATTGGGAAGGCGTTCGAGAAGGAGATCAAGGAGATTACGGACGGGCAGCGATAGGGCGCCCGGCAGAGTATGTCGGCGCGTTGACGACTGTATGGCTTGCTCGTAGGATACCATCTTCGACGGATTGAACTCTTTTATCTATTCTCTTCTCGTGCTGTGGCGTGATATACTGTACGACTCAGTGTATGGCGGCTCAGCTTATACAACCGCATTTTTGTGTCGCGTTGAAGCTCATGAGGTCGCAGAGGTGGGTGGGGCGTGTGGACACTGTCCAGCCTAGGAGTCACCATTGGGCAGACCTGGCTGTACAACCCTCTTCAGCGCCCATGGGCTGTGCGATGCTTATGCGCCGCATGATCTGCACATCGAGCAATAGGGCTGAAAGGAAAGGTGCAGGTCTGAGGTCAACGACCAGCGACTGTCACAGTTGAACTTTCTGTGATTGGGAGTCGCGCAACCCAATCCTTCTCGAGGACATCCGATCCACCCTTGTGCCGTAATACTACCGTTCGCGCATTGCCTTCGCAAAGCCTCTCGTGCTTACTTTCAACGACGGCCTTGCGATTGATGGTTTTGCGCGATATTTTGCGAAGGACAAACAGTTTCGCCCTAACATGGATTGGGCAAAAGCGATCGTCTTGCCGAACAGGACGAGCCGATTGATTATTGGAGCGATCTTGAAGCACAGACTGACAAGTCACTGTGGTGCCACGGGTGGAAATGGAGGGGAGCCCTCGCAATGAGTTTAGTAGAGGTCAGAAATGCTACACAGGGCATATATCTCACACACCGGTGGTGAAGTGGTTATCATGCTTGCCTTCCATTCGTGCGGGAATCGAACCCGTCGATGAGTAAGCAAGCGGCACGGGTTCGATTCCCGTCCGGTGTATCTTTTTCGACTTCTGCCCTTTGTCTTCGCTGAGAAACTATCGGTCGCTCGCCATATTGTGTAGATACTACCAGAGTCGAGATCTTCACTGCCCCAGTATGTTGACTACCTTGCGAGACAGATGACTCCAGAATGTCTCGAACAACGTCCTGTCCTTCCCGCGTAGCCAGCGGATTTGCAGGGCTGGCGAGGTGGCTTCGTGCTTGAACGCGCTTCGTGCATTATCTGCCGGATGATCGACATCCATGGCGGAGTCCATTGACTTTCGACGTCCCTCAACCACGTATTCCGCTGCTGCGTCCCAGTCCATCGCGTCTGTCGTAGCCTCCGGCGCCGTTGACGGGGCTTCCGTCTCCTCCTGGCCGCCAGTTAACCAGCTGACGAACACGACGAGGGAGACGAGGGATTGCTCGACGTAATGGTCTGGCGTAGGCTGCGTAGACGTTGCTTCCCGCTGTGCCTTCCTCCGCGCGGCGCGCGACCAGGTGTTCGCTGTCGTGGAGATCAAAAGAGCATGCGTTTGCGCGCTAGCCTGCACGGTCACGCCAGGGAGCGCTCCGCATGTGTCGCGTACAGCGGCCTCGACTCGTGTGCTCCAGGAAGCGTCGGTGGTGATGTGTTGAGGAAGTGGCTGCGTCATCTCGTTATGTGACGGTAGCACGCTCTGCAGAGCTTGGCTTGAGACGCGCGTGAGTGACTGTGCGGAAGGTTAGCGATCCGCAGGGGGAAGACGCGAGAGATTCAGGTGATAGAGACGCACATCAGGCAAGCGGGCCGTTGTGAACGACCACCCGATCGCCCATCGGCGCGTCTGACCTTGTACGAGCTCTGTAATTGCGTAGTTGTCGATCTGAGAGCAGCAAATCGCAAGAGGTCAGTAAAGACTAGACACAGCAAGTGTCCGTCCTCACCCCGTGTTCCTTCAGCACCCGCACGACCTCTGCGACCGAAGACAGCTTCCCAAGCATAGAGGTATACCATCTAAACAATAGCTTCAGCCCGTCGATCCCGGCGCAACTTACATCCTACTCACCGACATCTCTCCCCATACCGCACGCTCTCCGCCACCATGCGCGCCACGAATGCTACCTCTCCACCTGGCGTGACCATCTCGACCGGCGCACCCGCAAGCGCGGTTGCGAGCTCAGGTCCCGGAGTCGATTGACGGCTGCCCGGCGTAGTATACCTACTTGGCGTCGACCTTCCCGGCGTTGTTTCACGCCCCGGTGTGGTCTGCCTGCTACCCGCCGCTGAGCTGCGCGCCACCCCTCGGCTCCCGAACCTCCTCGCCCCCACCGCCGGCCTCGCCTTCCCCGCCGCACACGTCGCGATCTCCTCCGCGCTCTCGTAAAATGGCGGATTACACATCGAGAACGCGAACTGACGGTCGGGGTAGGCGGCAAGGGGCAGGAGGAGCGGGCCCTCCTCTGATGCTTGAAGGATTTCGATGCGCGGGGAGGGTCCATAGGGTGAGTTCGTGAGGGCGTCACGAGGTTTGTCTAGCCCGTTACGCGAGACATTCTCGCGAGCGAAGCGCAGGGACAGCGGGTCGAGTTCTGCGAGGGATTTCAGAAGCGCCGTTTGTACAGGTGAATAGCCAGCGCACCTGTCGCCACAAACGCCCATCTCGCATCAGTGGCGCAGCCAAGAAGTGGGTATATCGCAGAGGCGCCGGTACCGCTGATAAAGAAAGCGCGTGTGAGTTTGCTGGCATTGGGCAGGAAGTAAAAGGAAAAATATACACATCGATTCCGAGGACAGGTCCACTTGTTTCATCCTGCGTGGCCGCTATGATGTCTTGGAGCCAGAGGATATAGTTCAGTCTGTTACTGGATAGTCAGTATCTTATTATGTGAGGGTGAGGTCGAAACGTACCGATTGGGTACCTGCGAGTATGGACAGTATTAGCAGTATGTTGCAAGGCAATGATTGGGAGAGACGCGCGAAAGCCTTTCGTTGGTCCCAGAGATGAGAACACTCACAGGGGGGCACAACCTCTCGGGCGTCAATTGCACGTCGAGCCCGAAGTCGCGATGAAGCAGCGCCTTCGTTAGGCAGCTAAGAATTGGGCATCAGGCCTCAACGACGAGCTGTGATGAATACAAGTTGTGTTACATCTGCGCCTCGGGGTTACCAAAGTCGAGTGTATGATGCCCATTCGTGGCGCGGATAAGGCTGGGTGTTTTGCCATGTCAGCAGAGGAAATCGACATGCTTGGAAGAACAGGCTGACTGTGAGAGCAGAAGCGGATATGCTTGTGCAAGCGCAGCAAAGTCAATTGGCGTGCGGTATGGGTTGCGTGGGTGCATCTGAATCGACCAAGGCAGTAGTTGTGCGAATCAGGGCGGGCCGACCGTAGCGAAATTAGACTAGTCGCCAGATATACTAGTTTGCAGCAGGATTAGAGCGAAACCACACAAAAGAGAGACAGTACCGAGCGCGCAAGGCGCTGCGAATATGGTAGTCGAGGACAAACTCCAGTGTTTGGCTTTGCGTTCTGACGCCTCCGCTCTCGGCTTTAGCCGTGGACGCGCGGAGTCTGCCGAGCTCATGTTGAACTTCGGTCACGGTTGCGTCACAGCCTATCGTACATCATCGCGCTCCATATCTCGATGAATTTACTACCACCGCCTCTCATGAAAGCTGCGCGTATTGACTGCAAGCTAGTAAAGGAACTGCCCAGCCGAGTATCTTACACGTCACTTTCCCAGTGAAAGGCGCCGACGCTACTGGCTCCAAAGCGGCTTTCTGGGACAAAGACGCCCGCCGCGCAATCTCATAAATGCAAGATTCATCGCTTGCTGCTGCACGGAACCTTGCTCGAGCCGGCACTAGTATCAGTGAACTGTATCGTGCCCTTGTCAGCGGACCAGCGCCGTCGTAATCGAGGGCCTTGCGTCACGCGTTCATAGCGCGTACTTTCAGCCACCGTTGCAGTGCGTTGTTCATTGCGCGACTAAAGGCCGCTCGACGGCTGGCGTTCGGGGGTGACAGGACGCTGAGGCTCGGAATACTCTTGCATGCACGATGCAACTCGCCCCTGCGCTAGGTAGGCTATCCTTGGCGAGGCGGAAATTGGAAGGGGGGCGGGACTGAATGGTAGAAGGGGCAATGACCAAAATCTGCAGGACTCGGGATTCGAGAAGTGCAACACATGTCCGCGGAAAATGGATGCCCGGGAGGTGGGAGGCGCATGGCGATGGCAGGGAAGGGCGCGCCGGACAGCTCCTGTACCATCGTAGGCGCTGTAGAGCTGGCGATCCTCCGTGAAAGTTCGTCTGTGCTGGTCAATGGTGCGGCGATAATCAAGAGACGTCCAACCTTATCCTGGAGGCTCTGAACTCAGGTACGGCCCAATATCCGGGGCAGCGGTACGCGGACTGTGCCCTCGAGTTGCCGTAAACGGGCGTGCAGGCCGCGCGCCCGGGTGCTGGGAATGGGTGCAGGGTCTCGGCGCCGGCGCGGTGCTTTTGTCTTTGCGGGAGGCAGGCGGGGGTTGCCGGTGCTGGCGCCTGCCTGCCAATTGTGGCGTACGTCCAGGAAAGGAAAAGCGAATGCTACGGGCCACGTGCGGCACCGGGCAATCGGTGCTTGGCGCGATCCGAGGGAGCGGGCCGCACGTGGCGTAATCCTCCAAACCTGCGCGCTCTCGTCGTTGACCCCGACAGCGATGGCAGCGGCGGGCGCAGGAGCGCCGACGGCGGCAGCCGCGATGGCGGGCGGGTACCACGCCCCCCCAAATATACTGTGAGTGTCCCCTTCGCCGTCTCTGGCGGTGGCAAGCGCGGCGGGTGCCGGGCTGGGCGACCCATACCCTTGGGCGCGGACGACCCAGGCAGCGGTACGCGACCATCACGGGTGCCGGTCCCGCGCCGCGCCGCCGCTGTGTTCCTCCCGTTGGCTCCCCCGCTGACCGCGCCGCGCATGTACTCGAACCTCCCCCACCGACCCGCGAACCATGCCTCCGCTGCGCCACCGGACAGAGAGTACGACCTCGTCATGCGCCAGGAGCCGAAGCAGGCGCGCATGTGCGGCGTCGGCGGCAAGGGTGCGTCGACAGCGACGATGAGCTGGAAGCACGAGCTGACCGACACCGAGCAGCTGACCGCCGCCCGATCGATCCACCGCCTATCGTCCAGCTGAGGGTTATCGACCCCAGCCGCAAAAACCGCGCCGTGGAGCCTTCAACCAGTGGCGGGGGAGACGCTGAAGACGACGCATACGCGCAGTCCTTCCTGCAGAACCCATACTACTTCATGTTCGCAAGCCTCGCGAAGCCTGACGACGACACTGAGTTACATTGGCTGAAGGTGCGTCCGCACATATGCGCCTTTCTCGACGCATATGCTTACTTTATCTCAGGATGGACGGACGCGTTGTACCACTGGCTCTGTTGTATCATCCCTGTACCACCTCAAAGACCCCATGAACGACAACGAAGACGCAGGCTTCTTCGTCTTCCCCGACCTGAGTGTACGCACCGAGGGCAGCTACCGCCTCAAACTCAGCTTGTACGAGGTCGTGGGGTGCGTCTTTTGTGCCCTCAGCTGCGCCATCAAACTGACTGGTATGCTCAGGAACAATGTTCGGCATTGCAAGTCAATATACAGCACACCATTCTATGTGTACACCGCGAAGAAATTCCCCGGCATGGAGGGTGCGTCCTCGGCCTGGCCGTGTACTTTCCTTGCTGATGTCCGCTTTGCTCCTCATTTCGTACTTCTTCCATGACGCGACACACCACTCTTCGATCACCCGCCTCGCCACTTCCACAGAGTCCACGCCTCTATCTTGTTCCCTCGCCGACCAGGGCATCAAAATACGCATTCGCAAGGATATCCGTGTACGCAAGCGAGCCCCCACAAACACTATAGACGTCCCTCCGCCAGCGCGTGCATATGTGCCTGCCGTCGACGATGACGAGGAACAAGAACCGAAGCGCAAACGTTCGCGAACGGATACCTGGAATGACGGCCGTCCGTCCGCTGCTCCCGTCCCAGTTCCAGAGGTTCCAACATTACCCGTCCCTGTGCTACCTTCGACGCTGCCCGTGCCCACGGTCTCTGACGCCATCGACCCTGCGCTGACAAACGGGGGAGGGGGCGGCTCCCTCAGCGGTCCGATGGGCCCTTTGATTCCCCCGCCGCCCGGAGCATCGCAGAATGATGCACCCCCATCGCCTCTGCGAACGCCATCGCCTGGCAGGCGAAGTTCACAGCATCACTCGGTACCGCCGCCTCAACACCACCAGGGGCCGCCACCATCTCATCATGGGCTCCCGCCGCCGCTTTCTGGGCCTGGAGGGCCGCCGCCGCCTGGACATGCGGGGCCTCCTCCTGTGCATCATGCGCCGCCGTCTGCGCCTGGTCATTACCCTCCATATGGACCGTACGGCGGACAGTACGATTATGGACATCACGCGCCGTATGTCCCGCGATACGATAATGGCTACGGCTTCTACGATGATGGCGCGGGACCGTCAGCACCACCAGGGGGCACCGTGCCCATAGCGTCTTCTCCTACAGGCGCGTCCTCTGGCCTGACCGGACCTGCTGCCGCTGCGCCGACAGGTGCAGCAACTACGCCGACGCCGTCCGGTATGGCGGGGCCGCCCCCTCGTCCAGGAAGCCCGCAAAGGAGCTACGGATACGCACAGGCGCCGCCGCCTAGATACAGCAGTCATTACGGCTACCCTCCAGGGCCCGAGGGATGGGCATACGGCGCACCGCCTCCTGCGCAGGCATCACCTCCTGGCGCGGCGTCTGCCCATCTGCCGCCCGCACAACAATCGTCGGGGATGGCGCATGCGACGGGCTCGGGTGCCCACCCTCCAGGTAATACCGCTCGGCCGTCAAGCACGGTGGCTCATTCCTCGGGCGCGGTCGCGCAGCCGTCGCCCACGAGCGCGCACGTTTCGCCCGTGCAGCCGCCCGCTGCACAACCCTCGCCGGGGACGCCGGGGTATCCGCCTTACCCGCAACAATATGGCTACCCGCCCTACAACGGTCCTCCTTACGGTGCGCCGCCTGCCTCTGGCGGCCCTTACTACGCACCTGCGCCGCCCGGCAACGCGAGCTATCCGCCTGGTAACACATCGTATCCTCCAGGACCACCTACAGGACCTGGCGCGTCTGGCTATCCGGCGCCGTATCCTGGCGGGGGTTATGCGTATGGGAGCGGTTCGCCGTACCCGCCTGGTGCTGGATATGGATACGCAGGCGGCGCGCCCTACCCGCCAGGCCCAAGTGCACCCTACCCGGGCGGCTATAACCCAGCGCCATACGCAGGAAGCGCAAGCTACCCTCCGCCAGGTCCTAGCGGCGCGTCCTATCCGCCGGCGCCAGGCAGTGCATCGTATCCGCCGGGCTCCTCAGCTGCACCTCCGTATACCAACGGTGGGGCGCCGCCGTATAATGGTGCTCCGCCGTACGCTGGCGGGAGTGGCGCACCGGCACCGTATCCTGGGGGAGGATATCCGCCGTACGGGGGCGGTGCGCCGGGGTATGGCGCTGGGTATGGATATCCGCCGGGTCCGGGGTATCCTGGCCAACCGTACGCGCCGCCGTATGAAGGGACGCGGGCGAGTGGAGACGCGGGGAGGACGGAGAATCCGAGGGCGGGCGAGGGCTCGCGGGCTGCTGGTGATCCTGCGCGGTCGAGCGGCGATGCCTCGCGACCATCAGAGGACCGCGGGCGTGCGAATGGGGGCTCTGGGAGCGAGAGCGTGCGCCTGGCGCCGCTGCGGAGGGAGTCGCTGGAGTACCCGGCCGCATACGCGTCGGTGCCCATCCGGAGGGAGAGGGAGTCGCGCGACTATCTGCCGCGGCCAGACTATGCAGCGAGGGAGGGCGAGGAACGGGGAGAATACGCGCGCGAGTCCTATCCCTCGCGCTATTCGAGGGATTATCGGGCGGGTGAGTATGCCGGTGCAAGGGAGTATGGAGGGAGTGGTTCAGGTGCTGGTGCGAGTGGAAGTGGAGGCGGAAGTGGAAGAGAGTACGCTGGGTCGGGGAGAGATGGGTACGCGGGTACGCGGGATGGGTATGCGCCGAGGGAGGAGAGGGAAAGGGAGCGGGAGGAAAGGGCGAAGAAGAGCAATAACCCGCTCAGTATCGGGAATATCATCTCGGAGTGAGAATGTGTGGATAGGTGACGGGGGTTGCGGGAAAAGGACTATAGAAAAGCGTCGGGGTTGCTTGCCTGGTGGTGCAGGTTGGGATGTGGAAGGCGGAGGAGGGGAAGAAGAGACGAAATATCAATGTGCTTATATACATACTCACCGGCATCTCTCGTTCATCTATACTCACTCATTCTCACCGGCGCTCATCGTTCCCTTTGGCTCGTTTCTTGTCGGCTGCATACTTGTGCTATCCCTTTTTGCAGTCGTTGTTCTCTATTTGCCGTTTCGCTTTCTTGTGTGCATAGTTTTGTGTCTGTTGTTTGCATATTCATTCACTTATTCGCGGGAGTACTGAGTTCGTGCGCTGAGGTATATCTTGGTCAGACTTGCTTTCAGCGGTTTGCAAGGTGATTGATCTGTGGCAAGTTGAACTTTTGGGCGTAGCGACGGATATCCGGCCCGATTACGGAAAGGTAGGCGCTTGCGGCTCTAGATCGCTCTCACAGTGTCTTCGCTCTTGTCTTCCGCATCCATCGTCTGCTCGAGGTATCTGTATGCCAGATATCCATATCTGCTTGCTGGACTGCAGCCAGCGTATTGAATGCCAAGCCCCTGCCGCTTTAAGGCCGCCCCGCACGGGTTCTGCACGCGTCGGCCGAAGGCGGCATGATCAACAGTCGATCCCCAAGACATTGACGAGCAGAACGCGATGATGAACGCGATCGTCTCTTCCCCTCCATCCCGTGCGCCCACATCCTCCATCCTTTTCCCATGAGCGACACGTCCAGCCCAGCGCCCCTCCTGCGGGACACGGCCCTCGCCTCGAAGCTCGCTGGCGCGCTCGAGTCGCGCAAGCAGCGATCGCTGCTGCGCCACCTTCCCCAAGCGTCGTCCCCCACGACCGCCGACGTGATCGACTTCAACTCGAATGACTACCTGTCTCTGCGGCGGTCACCTGCGCTGCGGGAGGCGTTCCTCTCGAAGCTGGCAGCTGCGCCGGATGTCCTGGGCTCGGGAGGCTCGCGGTTGCTGGTGAACGGTTCGGCGCATCAGGCGCTGGAAGAGAGGGCAGTAAGACTGTTCAACCCACGGAAGTGTAGCGGGCTGGGGAAGAAGGATGCGCTGCTGTTCAACTCTGGCTTCGACGCGAATGCGGGGTTCTTTGCGTGCGTCCCGCAGCCGGGGGACATACTGGTGTACGACGAGAACATACACGCGAGTGTACACGACGGCGCGCGCATTGCACGCGTTGCGAAACGCTATGCATTCGCGCACAATGATGTGCAGGCTCTGAAGGCCGTCTTGAAAGCAGCGAAGGAGCGGCACCCCGGCTTGACATCTACGTCGACATCTGCACCGAAGTCTAGCCTCTTCCTCGCCGTCGAGAGTGTGTACAGCATGGATGGAACCATCGCGCCTCTCGTCGAGATGGCAGACGCGCTAGAGGAAGCTTTTCCAAGCGGTAACGCACATTTAGTCGTCGACGAAGCGCACGCCACCGGTCTGTACGGTCCTCGCGGGCTGGGGCGCGTTGCAGAACTGGGATTGGAGGACCGAGTACTGGCGCAGCTGCACACCTTCGGCAAGGCGCTGGCGGCGAGCGGTGGTACGTCTTCATTTCTTCACTGGTAGCGTGAATGCTGAGATGGTATGCAGCGCTCCTTCTCGTACCACCTCTTCTCAAGTCGTACCTCTTGAACTATGCGCGACCATTGATATACACGACCGCACCTGCTTACTCGGCGGTTGTAGCGGGCGATTGTGCGCTCGATATTTTGGAAGACGGCACGACGGACCGGGTGAGTCCAACAGTTTGCCACGTCAACATCCTCGCTGATCCCGAATTACCAGCTCGCAGCAAACCTCCGCTCCGCCTGCCTTTACCTAGTCTCTCGCCTTCAGACGGAGTTGAAGGAAGTACCGGATGACGTCGTCAGCTTGCCGTCGCACTTGACCGGGTCGACATCCTCATCGGCCGTGCAATTCGTATCACCCATCATCCCCCTCCTAACGTCCCATCCACGATCTCTGGCCGCGTATCTCGCGAAAGAGAAGTCGAAACACTCGATTCCCTCTGGCAAGAATTATCGCCCCATATCCGCGCGACCGATTGTGCCACCGACAGCCTCGTCTCGAGTACGCGTATGTGTGCAGGCGGGGCATACGCGGGAAGAGTTGGACGCTTTGGTGGATGGGGTGGTGGAGTGGGCGAGGGCGGTGGGAAAGGCTTTATCCGTGAAAGCAGAGGGTAAGGCGTTGACTGTACAGCAAAGGACGAACGACGGGCCTCAGGCAAGGAGTAAATTATAGAAAGAATTCATCGTCGAATCGCGATGGTTTGCTGGTGATGGGTGTCACATTGTCACGCAGATTGAACCCGGCAGTAGAGCAGCTATCGCCCCTTCCTCTCAGCCAAGTAGAGGCGCAGTATCGCTGAATTATAGGTTCTACATAGAGCCTTGGATGCTATAAATCACGCTTTCCTTGCATATGAGCTAAGATCGGTTCATCACCTCGTTGGCCAAAAACACACGTGACTGTATCACGTGAAGGAGGTTGAAGTGGCGTGCGCGGGCCACTTTGCCCCTTGTTCTGTGCCGATCACCTTCTGACCTGGGTCCACAGTCCTGCTTTCCGTGTCGCTTCCTACCGCGTCCCTGTTCACTTGTCAATGAGTGTCACCGTCACGGTGCGTGAGAGATCGTCATGGAGACTACGAACTTGACGCCCGCTGTCAAACCGCGCCACTCACACCTTTGCGCAGACCATGCAGAGGACCTTCCCCGAGTTGTTGCTGTTCAGCACGATTCTCTATCAGCTCAGCACTGGCTGCTCTCCGGAAAGCCCCTCACCTTCGCCATCGCATAATGCCATTGTGGCGCGCGACCCGTGTTGCCACACTCCGTCGGCATCTTCCGCGGGCTCGGAGTGCGAGCCTGTGGCTTCATCGAGCTTGCTGGTAGCGTCGTCGAGCTCATCACGGCCACCTACACCTACCAAGCCACGTCCTCGCGGCCTTCAACGGCTGCGACGCAAGGCACCACCGCCGCTGGACACTTCAATCCAGCCGCCACCCGACACGCCCAGCGACGCAGACAATATGGCAACGCCACCACCCACCGCAGAGCTCGCCTGTCTACCCTACCTGCAGCAACGCGAATTTCGCGATGTTCTGGTCTTTCGCATACCCTACCCCGTCGCGGATCGCCACGGGCGCGCTTGGGGCACGCGGGGGCGCCACTTGCTGGATCGATGCAAGTTCGGGACGCCGAGGCAGCGGTTAATAGCGAGGATCCTTTTGTGGGCGGAGGGTTACACGACTTTGTTGCCAGAGGAAGTGGATGGGGATATTGGGAGGTTCTTCAGGCAGTTTCAATAGGTGGCAAGGGGGATGGTAATGTATTTTTCGGTACGGTACAGTATATGCTGTGTACATGAAGGTGCCATGTGCATGCCCAAGTCAGAAGAATGTTACAACGATACAATCCGAACGATGGCGTATAGTCATGGCGGAGGCGTACTGTCGACATAGGATGTAGACAATGTCGAAGGGTTGCGGGTACGTCGCAACCAGCATATAATCACACGCTACAATCCCCGCGCGATGAATTTCAGGACCCCCTTCGACGTCTTTGTCATCGGCAGTCCCAGCACATGCGACTGGATATTGTGCCTAACCCTTCTGTAAACTTCCAGCGAGAAGCGTGAGCATTATACGGGTGGCACATATCCCCGCGTGGCACGCACCGATGAAGATGAGAAGAGCCGAAGAGCATTATGAAACAAGATGCTGTTGAGGATAGAGAAAAGAAGGCAGTCCGCACCTGAGGATATCAGGATCGGGAGGGACACAGATTATGCGGAGACGATGTTGGCGATAAATTTTGGAGAGCGAAAGAGCAGCTTTTGAATCGCGCAAAAATTCTCGGGAGGGTGCGCGAGGTAGGTCAATCGATGGAAAGAGTAGGAGAGCCTGATTTTTGGATGACAGGTTTCGGAGAAGGAGACAAGCAAGCGATTGCCTAGCATTCAGTCTGGGCAGGGCGAAGGGTGGGTGTTCCCTCCATAAACTCATCATGCAGAGTCGCTAGCGCTCAAAGTTGCTGTACGGAGCTTGCAATGAAGCGCAAGTGTGGTAGTTGCGATATCGTTGCCATAAATCCTGGAGGTGGTGGCGGGAGGAAACAATGGAATTGTCCATTTTGGGAAGGTGTTGCTCGCAGCCACGCGAGCATCATTTTGGACGCGTGATCAGCAATAGACGCGCGCTTGCGCCTCGAACTTGCACTTGACTTCGACGAGCGTCGCGTCGCCGGCTTCCCCAGAACACCCTCTCATTGCTTGCGAATCTCTCTATCGTCTCACATTGCCCACATTGATCACACACTCCTTCACTTGAGCCTGCGACGGCGCTTTCCAAGTCACCGCATCTCCTGCACCGTCTGCTTGACGCCTGGAGATCCATGGTATCCAAGAACAAGTCGAAAGCGAAGAAAGCGAGAGCCCAGCAGAAGGCAGCAGCTCAGGCCGCGCCACCAACTGTCAACACTGAGCCGCCGCCTCCGCCTGCGAGCCCGATCCCTGCGCCGCCCAAGTCGCCGGTTCCTTCTCCCACCAAGCTCAACGCGAAGGAGCCTCCGCTTCTGCGACACGTCCAGTCCCCTATGCCGGATAAGCC
>JAMQCK010000998.1:0-13179 GCA_024196135.1 Pleurotus ostreatus/Saccharomyces cerevisiae fusant | reverse complement strand
TGTATTTCTATGCTATACTGCCTTAATTGTATCATACCACAATTGAACGACACAACCGTCTCATGGACATAGCACGGAACGAAGATTATATCGAAGTCGAAGCGCTGTTCTCTGCGCTGCATCTTCAGGCCATTAATCACGATAAGCCCACCACTCGCTCGTCGCACCCGCCAAGTGAATATGCTAACTGTGTTCGATTTCATTGCACCGCCGAGCGAAAAAAAACACGCCTCATTCTGCTACACTACCGAATTACACGAGTATATATACACAGGTCCCACAAAGACTATCGTCGAGGCTCTCATACATCTTATCCCTGACGCACAACCGTCATCTGCCAACTATTATCCATGTCCTTGGGCACATATCACCACCCTCCTCCTTTCAGAGTCAAGTCAAAGATCCTCCGTGAACCGACTCTCCGCCGGCCCCGGCCCCTGCTTGCTCTCCGGCGACCCTTCCTCATCCACCGCATGCGGCGCCCTTCCCTCCGGCGCCTTCTCCAGCTGCCGCTTGCTCGGCCGCCTCGCCACCCCGCCGTCCGCCAGCGCGTCGTCGCGCACGGGTCCGTCATCACGCAGCGTCACCCCATTACCATTCGCATTGACCACACCGTTTCCATTAGCTTTCTCCCTCGCCTACGACCCAACCGCGTCAGCGCGCACCCTCAACCACCGAAGCCGGCCGGGACCGACGCACCGGGAACTCGTGCGACGCGCGCGTATGCGCATAGCTCGGCGGATCCCCCGCCCCATCCGCGTCCGCATACTCCAGCTCGCCCTCCTCCTCCCCGCTCAGACTGCTATTCACCCCCTGCTCATCGTCCTCCAGCTCTTCCTCTTCTTCCTCGTCCTCCGAGTTGTACCCCACCGACCGCACGGCCGCCGCCACGGGGCCCGAGCGCTCCATCTGCTCGCTCGCGACCAGGTAGCGCGCGCACAGCATCCGGATGTCGTTCCACCACTCCATCATCTCCTCCCGCGAGCGGCAGCGGAAGGTCCACGCGTGTGCGCTGCCCTTCATGCTCAGGCTTGCGCGGAGGCCTGACACCTTGCCCGCGGGGCCCACTCCCCCGCCGCCCTCCGTGCTGCTCTCGATGTGGAACTTGTGCGACCGGCTAGTCGGTGGCGCAGGCGGACCCAGCGTGCACGCCGGGAGGAACAGGCTGAAGGTCGGCGTCTGACCGCCTGGCGCGTTCGGGTCCGAGCTTGCGTACTCGTGCAGAAAGCCCGCGGGCGTGAGCACGTAGTACGCCTCCCTGTACTTGCGCATGAAGCGCTTCTTGCGTTCGAGAAGGCCTGTGTGCACGGGCAGGATGGAAGGGTCGTCCATGAGCGGGTACACGATGTGGTCGGGCTTGCGCAGGGGCGTGTCCGGGTCAAGTAAGTGGTCGGAGCGCGCGCTGAAGGCAATCCATTCGCGGTCGGGTGCGAGCGAGGCCATCTGCGCGGCGAGGGCGACGTGTACTTCCTGAATGGCGGCCGACGCGCGCGACTGCCACTCCGAGTACGTCTGCCAAGCAGACTGGACCGCGCGGACGATCCCTTCCTCGAAATGTGCGGAGTTCTGCTGGATGATGATGATAGATTTCTGAAGCAAGTTCTCCTCGTGGACCTGTGGGCTAGTTAGCATAAAGATGGGGCGACCATTGCAGAGGTCTCACCTGCTTGTGAAGCTGTCGCTGCACCGCGGAATTCGCGACATACGGGTCTGTCTTTGCGGTGACGTTCATGGGCGTGTTCTTGAACGCGGTGATGCTTGCGCCGAGCTCAGCAATATACCGCGTCGACAGCTCGCGCTCCTTCGCTACGCTGGTGGCTAACTTGCCGGTGTCGTTCTGAATATTCTACGAAGATATCAGCATGAGCACCTCCAGTATTAACAATCCGAGAACGCGGATGTTCTGTGTCTCTGACAGGCGAATGGAGACCCACATAACGCCATCGGGGTTCGCAGGCCCCACACGCTCACAGAGCGCAAGCAATGCTCGCCCTTTCCTTTGGAAGTAGCTAAGCATGCGAAAGAAACACCAAAGAACGGCTATAGCACGAGGTACAGGCTCCAAATGTCTCTACTAATTACTCATAGCATGGAGCTGGTCAGGCTCGATCGTAGACCCGCGTCGTTGGGGGGAACGAAGAAATCGAGTTCGCACATGTCCAAAAGCATGTCCTAGAGGGGTTGAAGTTCTCACCTTGACATGGGCCTTGATCTCTACTCGCAACTTCTGCAAGTGCTGGACGATGGAGCTGTCAATTGTGCGACCAAGATTTGCGTGGTGGTCAGCGATCGTGCGGGTCTTGTCGCGAATGGCGTAGTAGGTATCCTGCAGGCCCCCCTCACCGAGGAACTGGTTGCCGGCACGGAAGGGGACTTGAATGACCGCGCTGAGCTTCGTCATCTCCTTCGCCGTGTTATTCTCGATGTCCGCGACGCCCTAGGCCTCGGTCAGTATCCCAAACGCGCTCAGCAGGTCTTCAGCACGCACTTCAAAGTAAGCTATAAGCTGCTTCACGATTGCCTTCCAAGCGACGAAGCGCTCGATGAGCACGTCCGAGGGCTGCAGGTCATGCGGGGCGATGTTCTTCTTGATGAGTGACGCGTTCCGCGAGAGCGTCGAGCCCGCCTTGCTCGTCCGTGAGATAGACGTTGCGCGAGATATAGAGGCGCCGTCGTTCATCGTGCTGACTGGCCGGTGTCTCGGTTGGATGGAGGTTCTGGTTAAGAAGTAAAGACAGCGTGCGCGGGACGCGCCATGACATCACGCGGCGGGCATCATGCGGCGGACATCGCGGCCCGGCACGTGCTCAATGACGCGTTCTGCACGTGCAACCACGGTTGATCTCTCACTTCCACCATGGTGAATGGGGGCAGCGATTCTCCGTCCCCTTGTCTAGCTGAAAAGATCATCCAAATTTTACCTTTTCTACTGCATGAATTTTGGGATAGGAAGTGTGTAGGAGCTCAAACGGACTGACCCTTGATATTCCGCCAACCTGGACTTCGTCTGATGCTCGCCATTCGCCGTCTGCTCAGCTTATCATCACCCAAACGAACCAGCAATCAAGACATTGTATGGGCTATATGGACTGCAAGCCAGCTGCCTCACTCCTTATTCACTTGAAGCGTTCTCCGCCTCTCCCGGATCCCCGCTACACACGGGTTCCCATCCTAGTCGAGGCTTGCAGCCACATCACGCACTTCGTGCCTTCTTCTCTGCCCTCTTCCTCCCCGCACTAAATCCCTCATACTATGAGCGTCGAGAAAGAAGGCTCTATCCAGATTGACGATGCAGTCGCCATCCATGACCTCAACGAGCTTGGCTACGAGCAGGAATTGGTACGGGTAAGTGGTCCACTCACAGAGTCTCTTCACCCGCTGCAGGCTGACTGATATGACCCCAGACGCGAGGGCTGCCTCATATCCTCTTCAGTACGTCTGAGAATGTTCAACTTGATACTTTCTTCTTACGCCGCTTGGTACCAGTGACCCTTAGTGCGTCCTTTCGATCGTAAGTCGATGCAAGCAAAGTCTGACTGGCATTCTCCTAGCGATTCTTGCAGTCCGTACGTGTACCTCAATTCTACCCATGCTCTGTCTGAGACCGACATAGCCTGCGGACTCGCCGCCCCAATCGCAACATCCCTCGTCGGCGGAGGGCCCGCGTCCATGTTCTGGGGGTATGTCCGCACCCTTCCCCTCATCTCTTCCTGCGCCAAAGCTTACTGTCATTTTGTCAGCCTCCTCGTCGTTTCGCTCTTCACTCTGGCGGTCGCGCTCTCTCTCGCCGAAATCGCAAGCAAGTATCCCACGTCGGGCGGCGCATACTACTGGACCTACCAGCTCTCTCCTCGACGATATCGGCTGGTGCTATCTTACATCACCGGATGGCTGATCGTAACGGGCGACTGGATGCTAGCGCTGAGTGCGGCATTCGTAAGTGGTCTATCTCGCCTGTCCAAGTACAAGCGTGCTGACCTCGCTCAGGGCACGGCCCAGTTCTTCGTCGCGGGAGTGGGGATATACCATCCGGATTGGGAGGCGACGGCGTGGCAGACCTGTGCGCTATAATCTTCTCCGTCTCTTCAATCATCGCTTACGTCGACGCCCTCGCAGACCTCATCTTCCTCGGCATCCTGCTCGTCATCGCCATATTCTGCATCTTCTTCAACCGATATCTGCCGTTGCTTGAGGTTCGTTCTCTCCCTTAATCAGCAACTTCAAATATTCCTCCACCTACAACGTCGCTGACCCTCACCTTACCAGATCATCTCCGCCTGCTGGATCGTCCTCGGGCTCGTTGGTACGATCTTCCTCTTTTGTGAGACAAAGAATTTTCTACTAACAGCGTCCCCAGCCATTCTCATCTCCCTCTCCGTCCGCGCGCAGGCCGGCCGTCACTCCGCCGAATTCGCCTTTATGCACTTTGACGCTTCATTCTCGGGCTGGCCGGCGGGATGGACGTTCTTCATTGGGTTATTTCCGGTGAGTTCACTGTGATTTGGTGCAGTTGAAGCTAAGTGCTGAGCACCCTGTACGGAAGGCCGGGTACACGTTCTCGGGCGTCGGAATGAGTACGTACCGTGAAGTTACAGTTCCTTCCCCTCGTCGCTTATCACTCGTCCAGTCGCCTCCATGGCTGAAGAGGTACACAAGCCCGCCCTCAACGTACCGCGCGCGATGGTGTGGTCGGTCCCGATCGGCTGGCTCATGGGCGTGGTGTTCATCCTGCCGATCACCTTTACGCTGCCTGACGTGGCGGAGCTGCTACAAGGTGATTGCTTGAGCCGCTGGCTAAAGCCGAACGCGATGTTGAGAAGAATCGATATCTGACCGAGCTGGTACACAGTATCGTCCGTACAGCCCATCGCTGTTCTATTCACCATGGTGATGGGCTCCCAGGGAGGCGGGTTTGGAATGGTGAGCCCACCTCCGTCGCCGAGTAGGGCCTAGACTGACAGATAATCAATTTCTGCAGTGGTTTATCAGTAAGTCGCGTCTCCCTTCTACCCCGACCTGTGTGCATCGCTGGAGTCGACACTCACCCCATACTCACAGTCTTCGGCATCGCCCTCTTCTGCTCCATCTCTATAAACTGCGCCGCCTCGCGCGCTACCTGGTCCTTCGCGAGGGACAAGGGCCTCCCCTTCCACGCAACCTTCGCCAAAGTCACGTCGCTCTCTGCATCATCATCGTTCAACCTCTTTACATCAACCTCATCCAATCACCACTCGTCCGACCTCCCTCTCAACGCCCTCCTCCTCTCCCTCGCCGTCCAAGCGCTCCTCGGCCTCATCTACCTCGGCTCGAGTGCCGCCTTCAATGCCTTCGTCGGCGTCGAGGTGATGTGTCTGGGCGCGAGCTATGCGATGCCGATCGTTATGTTGCTTTTGAGCGGGAGGAAAGACGCGGAAGACGCGCCCTACGCGCTGGGCAAGTGGGGCTGGGTATGCAATGTGGTAGCGGTCCTGTGGGTCGCGCTGGAGATGGTGTTGTTCTCGATGCCGGCGGTGCTGCCGGTGGAGAGGGGAACGATGAGTGAGTGCTTCCCTACACCTATGACTGTTTCTGAAGGTCGTGGCTCTTGGATCGAGGTGGAGTGGCATCGTGCGACTTGGCGCTGATGAGCCACCTGCAGACTACGCGTCGGTCGTATTCGTCGGTTTCGCGGCGATCAGTGCAGGCTGGTACATGATAAGTGAGCAGGGCGGTAGCCAGGTCATCGCATATGCTGATGGATGGTCCTACAGATGGTCGCTTTCATTACGCAGGACCTCCCTTCGCGAAACGAGTTGAGGGAGACGACAGTCGAGGTGATGAAGGGGTTGGTGTCTATTGAACCTGGTGCATGTCACAGCTCAGGCTATATTCTCCAGAACGGGTAAGAGGATTGTGCTCCCCATTGGACGTCCATATTGGCGTCGGAAACAGAACATTCAACGAACAATGAAGCCGGCGGGCAATTGTGTTTGCCTCCGGTGGCTGTGAGGGCCAATTGACTCCGCAAAAGTGATCGGACGCTGGAATTCCAGGATTCCCAAGGATTGCCCCGGAATTCATGAGTTTTGGGACTTGCAGTAGCAATTCTATAATTCCCATCTACATCACTCACCTTCTTGCCGACTCCCTGACTCCTTCTGAACTTTAGATTCATCATTGGCAGTTACAGTGCAGGGTAGATATTCCACGTGGCCCGTCTCTTGCCGACTCGCCGCTTACAAAGCCTATCATTCAGAACCAGGCGTGCGTTGACCTGCTTCCTTTTCGCGATCACAATGGCCAACAACATATAAAGCTCTCTTGTTGTCTGATGATACCCTGAATCTTCTTGGCTTCTCCCTCCATACCACTTTTGTGTCGCCCGCGTCGTTCGTACCGCTCGAGTCGCGCAAAATCCTCATTTACGCCACAAGACCCGACATGAGCACAACGAGTAACGCCGGTTCGCGCCCGTCGAGCGCGACACCCACACAATCCTCGGGGCCTCACGGGCGGCCCTCGGATGTGATCATCACAGACTGCCCGATTCTCGTGTGGATGATGTCTTTGAATCGCGAGTACACGCTCGAGGTGCGTGCGCCACGAACTCCAGTAGACGCTTGACTCACCTCCACTGTCCGCCAGGAATACAACTCCTGCTACGAAGTCGTCAAGGAGTGTCTCCCACACGTGAAGCGCATCAAGAACGACCCCGAGAACCCAGACACCTTCCGTGCGTCCCCTCTGCCCATTAGGCGCCCGCCCTGCTGACCGCCGCGAGCAGGCCAAATAATGACCGTGCTCCTCCCCCTCCTCATGATGCGGCACCGGCGCATACCTCGCGCGCGCTGGCGCGACAACCAGACGGCGAACGGGAAGCACTGGATCGAGCAGGCGCCGGACAACATGCCCCCGGAAAAGTTCCTCACGTCGATGATCGGGTACCATCTCGAGTACTGCAACTCGATATGCGGCATGGCGATGACCCAGGGGCAGCAGCGGCGCGTCATCAACATCGGCCTCGGCATCCGCCAGATCCACGTCGAGCCGCGCAACATCACGGTGGCGACGTACGTGGAGGCGATGAATCACTTGGTGCGTGGACCTGTCTCTGTTTGAGGCGACACTGGACTGACAAATGCCTCTAGCTCACGCCCCTCGAGGTCGACCTCATCACCAAGCACGGACAGGCTGACGACGTGACGCTCCGCCGCCTGTGTATCGTGCTCTCTTGCAAAGACGCGTACATCAAGGCGATCGGGCAGCCCGTAGGCTTTGACTATCGTCGGCTCGAGTTCAACATCCCCGAGGAGAAGGCGACGGGCGACGGGCACCCTCTCACTGGTTGGGAGTTCCGCATCTTCAAAGCGCAGCTCGGCGTCTCGCGCCGCGGGCAGATCGTGCAAGAGGACTACCAGTGCGTGTGCGCGTTCTTCCGCGGGATGGCGGACTCCAAGTTCGTGTGGTATGAGAGCCGGCAGGAGCTCGAAAGCTGGGTGCAGTTCATCAATATCGACCAGATGGTGAAGGTCGTACAGAAGCTCACTGCGTGAGTGGACGAAGTATAATCAAGACTATTTATGCTATGGCTGGTTGCTGTGCTTTCTCAAGTTGTGTATCTGTATGTATCGTTTCACGCAATGGATCCTTCTGTAATATACAGTGCTAGATCATGAACTATACCCATAAAATGCTTGTGATTCTGCTGAAGTGTACCGGTTCAGAAACCCAGCATCAGGAGACCATCACAAAAAAAATCCCCAAAGTAGAAGGCTTTGTTGTTCCTGTTTTGGAAATTATATGCTGGAACGACTTGGGATATTTTTCTTCTTGCTCTCATCTCGTCTTGGCAAATAGTTCGCATATATGTAGAGAGATGATATTAAGGGTGGCGCACATGCCCTGCATATGGTAAGATTAACGAGGGAAGTATGGGTACAGTCGTAGACGGAACGGTGAGATATGCAACCATCATCCTTATGGTTATCGAGCTGACAAGAGTTCACAGCTTTGGACTCTTGACCATACTCCATAAAATCTTGAGTAGAATAGATGGGTGAACGAGGTCTATCGCCGGTGCGAGCGACTGGCTGACACGGAAAATGGCCATGGCAACGTCGCCGTCCTGAAGTTGAGGGTCGCGTTAGGAGCGTCAATGCGACCCGTAAATCCCAGAGACATACCTCGGTCGACAGATACTTCAGCTTCTTCTCATACCAGCGACTGAGGCGCCCGATGGACCTTGTCTCTCCCACTATCGGGGTTGTGTTTTCGAAGCCGTAATCTGCCCGGCAGGAGCCGTCAGCGACTCCCTCTCATCTTTTCAACGCTATCCAAAGTTACCGGCTATTTTGGTGCTCTTCCTGTGTGTATGATGGTGAGTGGACGCACCCACTTGTTCGCAGTGCGAAGGGACTTACCACATGTGCTCAGTTTTGGTAGCCTGCGCGGCGAGAAATTTGGTGGCGAAGTCATGGGGTAGAGCGGTAGGTGGGGATACCTCCTTTTCTACTTCGTTGAAGCTGACGTTCTTGTCCAGCTTTCTGAGGGCGGTATCCAGGCAAGCTGCGCCCGCGATGACTTTTGTCAGACCTTGGCTGTCGAAGGTGAGGACCAATGTCATCGAAGTAGGCGTCCGACATACCCAAAGATTGGATTCAGCGTCATCACGCTGTCGCCTATGGCTATCCAATTAGACGGAAGGTCTCCTGCTTTGTGGTACTGCGTGTACGAACGCGGGCCTGTCGCACAGCGTTACTGTTCGAACCGCTCCTATCAAATGAAGAGCACTATGCTTACCAGTGTTGCATTTGCAGCAGGTCATCCCAGCCTCCGCCTCTCTCAGCTCATCGAGTAGTCGGAGGAAGAAGGCCGGGTACGGCCGTTCCATCCACCGGCTCTTCGTGAACGCGATAAACTCGTCGAGCGTCGTGGGCAACTCGATGTCACCCCATGCGCCCGCGCAGAGCATCACTATACGATGTTCAATTCGGTAAGGTGATAAAACTCTCGCAAACTCGACGATGGACTCACCCATCCCGCCATCCCGCTCGACGGCGTACACGCTCGTATTCTGCTTGTCCGAATTCGCTAAACAGGCGTAAATAGTCGCCGACGTTCGCGGCGGAAGGAAGGCATCGAGTCGAGCGCGTAGAGCGGCCGATAATGGGAATGTCAAGGCGCTGAAGCGCGCTTTGGGATCGTAGGCGACGGTGAGCTCATTGAGTGGCAGCGTGCGACGAGGAAGGGCCTGCCCATAGCCCGCTCGCGCAAGCCACTTCAGGCCGTGCGAGGAGCCGGTGCAATCTAACGAAATACTTCAGCCATGACACAGTCACTGCAGCTTGCTTGGTACGCACCTACGAACAGCGCCCCCGGCACGCTCACGATGTCCTTGCCCACTCGTACGGAAACGCTCTGCGCGTTCGCTACGCCTTCCACGCTCGAGCGACCATACGCGTGGCGCTGCACCCCAACGACGAGGCCCGCAATGTGCTGGATATTCGGGAAGCGCTTTTTGTCGAGGGTGAGGCGGCGGAGGAGTGTCTCCTGCGCTTGCCGGGAGGCGTGCGTATTGTCGGGGAGGCTGTCGGGGTTGAGCTTCATGACGTTTCCCCAGAAGTCGGCCTTGAGCATGGCGGGGCCGATGCTGTGGAGGTGGTCAGGAGGGAGCTGCGATGAGGACGGAGGGAAGAGCGAGAGATAAAGGGAAGTGCAATGCTAGGGTCGGATGGAGGAAGGACGAACTGGATATCTGACGCTCTGCTCTCGGCAACGAAGTTGTCATAGAGTCGTTGGAGACCCACGAAGGTGGATACCTGGGTGGCTGTCGAGCGGAGGTGAGCAAGGGGACATTTCATGAATTCGCGAGGTTCGCTCACCGTTCAGGGAAAAATACTGCATGATGCGGCTGCGCTGACTGGTCTGCGTCCATGCCGTCGTCAAGCGGCCCTCGTCACTGCTGAGCCACTCCTCTGGCTCGATGATCACGACGCGCTCGAAGTGGTCGTGGCAGACCCGCGCTGCGAGAAGGCCGGAGTAACTGGACGACAAGCATAAATATCCGTTGTGCATGGAACGAGTAGGATGGCACGCCACGCACCTTCCGCCGCATATGACAGCAGTCCCCTGTATTTTTCGGCCTCGCCTCGGCAGTCCCAACTCCTCAAACTCGTGCAGACAGGTTTCTCGACGAAGAGCACGGTCACGAACGTACCTACCGACAAGCCAAAGCGCGCGCCACAACAGGAGCGCCGCCAGGCCAGCGTAGACGATGGGAAGGAAGATAGTCGCAGCCATGAGGGTGTGTTTACTCCGCCATGGGAAACCACCGACTTTATGAGGCGCCCCATTTCGCCAGGAATAGCGCCGCTCCGTGCATCGAGAGGAGATTCCAACCCAGCTGAAGGGTAACTCGTGCCGCCCTTCGGATCATGTCAGCTATGCTTGCGGTAACGCTCGGCAGGGAGGCGCTTCGGACAGCAGGCGAGGGCCCGATGGGGCACGCCCGCGTCGCCTTGGCAAGATCGCGCGGCTCTGCGTGCATGCCGTACATAAGTGGCGCGCATATCCAGGCGAGTCGCCCGCTGCGCACGCCAGCGCCCTTAATATACGCACGGGAAAGGCAGCCATTTCGAGGCGCGCGGGAGCTAGGGGCGCAGGCGAGGGTGCACGTCCGACGTGGGACGGCTGGGGAGGCGCGGATGGGCGGGGCTTCGCGTCATCTGGACGTCGCCTACCTCCCCGCTTTCCGCGCTAGGCGCCCGAGTAAGCTGCACCTTCTGACTTCTGGCAAGCGCTTGATACACGTTATGCAGCTTCAGTTTGGCAAGCAGTCGGCCATCTCGGGAGTTGCGGGTCGGAGACATCGACTGGTAGGCGCGGCGAGGTTGCGGGAGCGGTAAAGGTCCTTTGTGTGCGGCGCGAATATTTACCTACGTCTTCAGGATCAGTTGCAACTCCGAGGACTGTGCTGTTAGCTCGTACCAGCAGTTGCACTCATCAGACGAGCCAAGGCGCCAGCGCATATCCGCAACGCCCCTTACAGTGAATATGAAGATCAGCAGGCGTAGCTCGCAGCTAAATCGGGGCTGAGGTATGACTTGACAGGTAATTATTGAGCTTTGAGTTGGAGACAAGAATCATCGGAGCGTCTGATCGTGGCCTGACGACTGGCGCGGGCTGATATTGCCCCCTTCAGATAGCTTTGGTGAGTTAATCTATCCCTCTAGACTCCGCCTGGGCTTACACATGATTGGGTTTTAGTATGAGAAAGTCGCCCAGGGGGCACCACAAGACCGAGATTCTGCTGCAATCAAGTCCTGGGCGGATGCAGGGCGCCTTCACGTGCGCTATGTTCATGTTTGCGGTCCGGAGGCCCTAGTGACGGCTCCGAAAGACCGCGGGCCCGAGAGCGGTTACCGAGGATTCGCTATGTGCAAGAATGTTTGACATTGATTGTGGTGCAGAGGATTGTACCTTGGGACGAATTCCCAAGCTCCGACGAAGAGCAGCACGTCAATGTCAGCGCGACGTACCAATTTGTGGCACATCACTTGCATGCTCGATGTGCTCTTTCAGTAGTGGGTCAGCGGAGAGAGGTACTTCATGCTAAGGATCGACTGTATAAGATCCAATTTGGTGCTCTTGACGGTCATCTCAGAGAGCTGGAGACTAACCTCTTGTCCACCCTTATAACCACCTCGCTATTAGGCGGCTCCAATGGCGTCGCATGCGGTCGGCCATCCTCTAGCTTGATTCTCGAGTCAGGCCTTCGAGCCATGAGCAGAGGACTGATGACCTGAGTTGGCGCGCGCATTTGCGGCGCACCATGCGATCCTAAGTGCTGGTTATGGACATGACGGTCTCTTAGAACATCAGTGTCGCATCCAGCGGGAACTACAAGTGGGGAATAGAATAGATCGTTCAAGGAAAGCTCAACGAGCTCAGGTGTCTATCATGATCGTGAAGTACCGTCTGTGAATTGTCGTCCAAGTCAGCAGGAGGATGAGCACGAAGCGTGACTACTCACATCGTATCAAAGATCGCTCAGGCCATAGCGCGCTGCCTCTCTACCTGATACAGAGCGTATTGCGCGCGCATCTCCTTCGCCCGCATGCGCTTCTCGTGCACCCCGCGGCCTCCCACACCCCACATCGAGCCCGCAATGCCCATCGAGAAGGCCGTGTACAGAATGGCCTCGACCCGCTGAGGCGCAGCCCCTTCCTTCCGATCCCACACGAACCAGTCGCGGATGCAGAGGAACACGCCGATAGAGAAATCGAACGTGAACCACAGAGCGATAACGAACGAGACGACGACCGCCGGAATGGCAGAATACGCGGAGAGCGGTGCTAGGTGTGCAGGGCGCGCGGGGGCGCCAGGAGCGGAAGGCGCGAGGTCCGTGGAGGACGCGCTGGGGTCCTGCGCGCGGGTGGAGCTGGGGGCGGTGGGCGAGGTAGTAGGGAGGCGGGTGAACCGGTACTGCCAGACGAACATGACGGCATGGAAGATGAAGTTGATCACGGTTGGGAAGGGCCCGCCGATGGAGGTGCGGTTGCCGATGGCGACGAGGGAGACGATGAAGGCGGCGAGGTTGAAGAGGAGGGCGGCGATGATGAGGTTGCGGAGGGTGGGCGTGAAGGTCGTGAAGATGTTGCGCATGGTTGGATATAGCTAAGAGCGCAAAAATTTGGGTATACAAGCCTGATTAAGGGACCTGAAAAGGGGAGTGAGCCGTGTGAAGCGCGACGTCGGGTCGGCGACTGACAAGTAGCCTCTCCTGGACTTGGATGTGTTAGACTCATGAGCGATGGATGTCCCGTCCAAAAGACATACCAACTTCAAGAACAAAGAGCACAACGAGCACTGGGGAGACGAGGTAGACGGTAGTGGTGGAGACAGAGCAGAGGGGCTCAATAGATCTTATATCAAGCAGACCATCTGCATCAACATCATCCATTCTCGAACATGTCCCATGGACATAGCACCTCGGGGGCCGTTGATGAGTTGGCCACACGAACCCTCTCAATGATTGCGTGAATTGGAGCGCCAAGACAGCAGGATGTACAGCATATTGTGGCACTGCTCATCATGGTTGCGGACAAAAGACCTTGCCTGTGACATTGTTGATGTTCGCGTCACACCGGCATTGCCACTCAGATCCACTGCCTAGCCCTTGGTCTTATGAGTCAAGGAGTG
>JAMQCK010000997.1:0-13182 GCA_024196135.1 Pleurotus ostreatus/Saccharomyces cerevisiae fusant | reverse complement strand
GGAAGCTCTTGGTCATGGCTACGAGGTCGGTGCGGTGCGCGCCCCTGCCAGGCGGATTGCGTCGTCGTTGGGTGCTGGTGTGAATTCCGTCGCGCGGTGACGTCCGGAGTCCCGCGGGCGCCGGATGGGGATGCGGGTGATGGGAAGGCCAATGGGGATAGCTCGTTTATATATGCGTGCCCCAGAAAGTGTTTCCCCACTTTGCCTCCCCCCATCATCGTATCACATTCCTCGTATCCCTCAATCATGGTCAAGGCAGTCGTTCTTGGTGCCGCAGGTGCGTGGCTGCGCGTCGTGCTGCGCGATGTGCGACTGAGTACGGTATTGCAGGCGGTATCGGTCAGCCGTTGTCGCTGCTCCTGAAGACGAACCCGGCGGTGACGCAGGTGCGTCGTGCGATGCTCGAGTCCGGAAAACGCGCTGAAAACGTACCCTAGCTCGCCCTCTACGATATCGTCAACACGCCCGGCGTCGCTGCCGATCTCTCCCACATCTCAACACCCGCCAAGGTCGAGGGCTTCCTCCCCAACGACGATGGCCTCAGCAAGGCGCTCAAGGGCGCCGACGTCGTTGTCATTCCCGCAGGTGTCCCCCGGAAGCCTGGTGTACGTTACTCGCCCCGCTGTCCTTCTCGTTCCCTCAGGCACTGACCCATCCTTCCCCAGATGACGCGGTGAGCCATAAATTTCGCAGCGCGACTTCCCCGCGGGCCGATTGCTGACTGGGCTTTGTTTGCGTCGTGCAGCGACGATTTGTTCAAGGTGCGGGGTGTTGGGTCAATGGGCTGGTCGAGGCCCGGGGCTGACGACGTGGCAGATCAACGCGGGCATCGTGCGCGATCTGGCGGTGGGCATTGCGAACAACGCGCCCAAGGCGTTCGTCCTCGTCATCTCGAACCCTGTCAACTCGACCGTGCCCATCGTCACTGAGGTCTTCAAGAAGGCGGGCGTTTACGACCCGAAGCGCATCTTTGGTGTTACTACGCTTGATGTTGTCCGTGCGTCGACGTTCGTTGCGGAGAAGCTCGGCGATCTCTCCAAGGCGTCGAGCGTCACCGTCCCCGTCGTCGGCGGCCACTCCGGCGTCACCATCGTCCCCCTCTTTTCCCAGGCATCGCACCCGCTCCCTTCTGGCCTCGCGAAGGACGAGTTTGATGCACTGGTGAAGCGCGTGCAGTTCGGCGGCGACGAGGTCGTGCAGGCGAAGGCGGGCACCGGGTCGGCGACGCTGTCCATGGCGTACGCGGGCGCGGAGTTCGCGATCAAGGTCATCGACGCGATCAATGGCAAGTCGGGCATCATTGCGCCGACATACGTGCACTTGTCGGCGGACAAGGCGGGTGGGGACGCGATCAAGAAGGAGATTGGAAGGGATCTGGAGTACTTCTCGTCGAACGTGGAGCTTGGGGTGAGTGGGGGTGCTCTGTGGTATCCCCTTTGTGGGGGGTGGCAGAGGGTTGTAGGGATGGGTCGCTGACGTTGCCTACAGCCTGACGGTGTGAAGCGCATCCTGCCGCTTGGCAACATCACGCCCGAGGAGGCGAGCCTCGTCGCGGCTGCCGTCCCCGAGCTCGCCATCAACATCGAGAAGGGCACGAACTTCATCCTCAACCCGGCACAAGCGCCTGAGAAGGCGAAGGTGTAAGGGGAGAGATCGGTCCTACCCTGATTCTTGCTCGAGGTGGTCTGGTTTTTTGCGCCTGGTCGCATCGATGGTGGAGGTAGCAGTGTCGCTGGTGGAGGCAGCTGTGTCGCTGGTGGAGGGGGGAGCAGGTCGCGCGCGCGGTCTGAGCAGACCCAGCCGCGCGTAGCTAACGATAATATACTCACGTAGACAGTGCCATAAGTCGCAGCTATCCATCTGTACTATATTGACAAGTCGGAAATTCTGAATTTTGTACGATTATGAGCCCAAGGAACACGGGGTGAAGGGGAGGGACGTTTGTTCGGGGAGAGGGGCGCGTGTCCGGGGAGAGGGACGCGTGTCCGGGAAAGGGTCTGTTTGGTGATGTTGAGTGTTGTGTCAAGGGTGGGAGCGCACGTGCCTTCCACGATGTTGATTTCAACCTTTTCTGGGATGAGTGGTCATTGTTTTCCTCGTTCTGGGTCCAGCGAGCTAGCTCAGAGTCGACATCTGGGCGACAATGTTCATGACTTACTCATCCGACCCCGACTCGTGACTCAACCATCAAACCCCGACGAGGAAATGCCTCCCCTCCGGCACGCTCACCACCTACAACAACCCCGCCCGACGTCGAGCAGCCTCCCTCCCCTCCCGCACCACCCTGGCGAGTGTTCTTCCCCGGTGAGTGACTTGGATGATCTCCAGACTCTTTCGCGTCCGAACGGAGACCGGCACCATCACCGGTCGCGCGCGTACCAGATAGAACGTGGTCCGAGGGTACTAGTTTACGTGCACTGGGGAACGAGACTGTACTCTTGTCCGGTACAACCAGCGCCTCATTGACGGAGAATATACAAGCTCCGCCGATCCGGGGTTCAGATCCGCGCGCGCTCATTGAACAGCATATCGCTGTGAAGCGGCATGCGCGGGCGGGCTGAGGTCGTGGGCTGAACTGACGGACTGTTCCGAACTGCGCGCGTGCGGCCCCCGTGACTTCAATCTGTTGTAGTGCACAGTTGTGAGTACAATTACGATGACAATAAGACCTGAAGAGAAGGCAGTACATGTCTGACCATGACAGGGGCTAGAGGTGCGTGCTGTGGGTGAAGCCTGCTCATCCCATGCATGCTAACGCCCCGCAGCAGCGGCGGCCACGCGCATTGCCCAACTCAACGGCTCCGGGATCCAGCCATCCTGCAATAGATCCAGATAGTCAGCTTGAAAACCAACGGGAACAGATTATGTATACGCACTGTTCCACGGGAATTGCTGCGACATCCGCGCGATATCCAGCTGGTTTCGCCAATGCTGAGCCTCTCGCAAGGCCTCACATGATGCTGCTTGAGCGCAGTGAACTACCAGTGTATCCTGTCCTGTGAGACCCCTTCGCACTTCAACAAGTGTCTGAAGAGAGAACCGCTCTGCCAGGCCTCGGATAGAAGCCCTAGCCTGAGATGCCTGGGATATACAGCGGCTGAGGTATGTCTGCAGGTCATGCAGGTCGGACGTGACGATGCCCATGGCTGTTTTCTTGTAAACCTCTTCAGGTCGACGAAGAGCGAAGAAGTCGAGGATGGGATTGACCAACTTCGCAAGGGGGCTCTCGGTGAACTCCTTGACTGCTGCCTGCTCCAGCGCAACAAAGGCGTCGAGGACCGTGCGCATGATACGCAATAAGTCTTCAACGTGATGAAGTGCGATGCTCGATCGAGCGTCGATTAAGGCTGCGATGAGCTCGACATTGGTCGACTCCGTGAACATGGCCTGGAGGATGGTATTCGCAAGCAAGAGATATGCTTGCCACATCTCGAAGGCCTGCACCGTGAGAGACTCGATGCATTGCTGAGCATTGATAGCAGCACACCTAGTCGGGTGCCGCGGTTGCATGTCTCTCACGCGCCCTCTTGCAGACGCGAATGCAAACCCGATGGTGTAGCCGCGCAATTCCCTGAGGAGTAAAACCTCCGGGAAGAGTTCCTGGGAAGATATGAACTTCCTTCCACCGAGGATGATCGGAGACGCACCTGAAAGCGCTCGAATAGTAAATTTCCGCGACAGTTCTGCGATACTTCGTACAACGGCAGTCGTATGGGAGCCTCGTAGAAGGGCTTGATAATGGTTGGGGTCCCAGCGTATTTCTCCATAAAAGATGAGAGTCCAATTCAAAGAGGAAAAGGGGCAAGTAAAGCTCGGGGTCTCAGAATGGATTGCATCTGACTGGTCCGATTCGCCCGATGCCTTTGCACTGAGTTGATAAAGCAGAATTGTAGTATACTGAAGAGTAGTAACCCATACCGCATTCCACCATGAACTATGCCAATACAGGCCAAATAGGAGCGCCTCCCGGGCCTTGTGGCGGCCGAGCACAGCCAGATCGGACGCCTCAACGAGGCGCGGCAAGGGCAGTCGCGCGATTAGGAATGGCGCGAGTCAGGAGAGGGGTTGGGGTGGGCGAGGGCGCCGAGGGGTGTTTGCAAGAATGGTACAAGCCGTACTGAACGGCAAAGTCATGTATGCATACGTACTATACCTACTGACTCGGGCTACATCCTTCCACAATAAATAAACGAATGAAAGTACAATGCAGTTGATCGGGCGCCTACAGCTACATTGCGAAAGTCCCTACGTGCGTACGAGTATAGTTCAGAAGAAGCCAGCCTTCGGGGGTGATCGTGATACATGTCCAACGCTGCTCGCGTTGCTCCCACTGCGTGTCAAGCTCGAGCCGCGCGTGAGCGGTCGCGGGTTGCCCGGCAGGCCGACCTTGCGCGCAGGGACGGCAGGCACGGGCGCTGCGGGCATCGCCGTGCTGCTCGATACCGTGCTCTTCGCAATACTGCTCCTGCCAGCCGACCACGACGCAATCGTCCCCGAGTCGTCCGTATCCGCCGACGACGAGGCCGACGAGGCCGTCGACATGCGGTTGAGCGACACCAACGACACCTGCGAGACCTTCGCCTTCGCCGCCACCGTCGTCTTGCTCGACACGCGCGATACGAGAGAGTCGCGCATGTTGCTCGACACCTTCGACTGATACGAGTCACGCAGGAATTTCGGGGTGACCGTGATCTTGCGCGGCGTCGATGGCGCGCGCGAGTACAGCGATGCTGTCTCGACGTGCATCGCCTTCGCGGGCGGCTCTGGCGGTGGCGGGTAGTCGAAGTGGAAGTCCTTCATCGCGCTCTTGTCGATGGATGATCGCTGCGCCTTCTCTTGCGAGTAGCCCATGGTTGGAAGGTCGACGCTGACTAGCGACTGCTTCTTTGGATCATTGCTGAAGTAGACAGGCGTGAAGTCGACGTCCTCCAAGGCGTCGGAGACCTCCACTAGCCGACGGTCAGTGATGATGTGGCATGCCCAGTAAACTATTCACTTACAGTAGTGCTTAAGCCCTCGGCCGAAATGCATGCGAGCGATGATACCCAGCACGGAGACGGCAACGACAAGGATATACGATAGGACGCTCATCGAGGCGAAGAACGGCCATGTCTCGAGTACGTAGCGATAGACTGAAGCAGCTGTATCAGACTCCTCAGTGCCCGCAAGGACAGTGAAACCACTCACGAGGACTGCAGAACAGCGCCGTCGAAATACCGAACAAGATCATCGAGATAAGCGCGAAGAAGCAGAACATGATTCTGCACTCTCGTCGCACAGAGATCCATCCCAGCACGATCCACGGCAGTTCAACCTACAAATGAGATGAGTTCAGTGTTCGGACGGGCGTTGAACAAACGTACAATTGCAGTAACAATGAAGGCTGCCTTGTAAATCTTGGAATGGAAGGCGATGCGGCGTATGTTGCCCCTCGCAATCTTGTCTATCCAGATTGCCGTTGTCACCAGGGTAAAGAACAGCGCCAGCTGCAAGGCTACAGACAACGACAGTACAATCTGACACCTGGTTAGGTTCGAGCAGAACACAAAAAATCATGACTCACCTTGTACACCTTATGGATTTGAGGCGAGGCGCCGACACGGCTAAAGGACTGATGTTTGTACACCTGGCCCCACGTAAATGCATGTCACAACAATTGCGAAGTGATGATGCGCACCTTGAACAGTTGCAAACTCAACGCAATGAACCACAAAAGTGAGAGCGCATTGAAGATCACGATCGGGATCGCATGCTGAATGCGCATATCCCACCACGGACCCAGCATATCCACGTCGCCGCACGCCGCACCATCGCTCGCAGAAATAAGCCGGTAGTAGATCGACCGTATATCGAGCGTCTGATGGATACGGTATCCTGCCCACGCCGTCGCGAGGATATGGGACACGCCCGACGCCAGAAGATGCGGGAGCGATTCGTTCAGGATCTATGGACACTGGTCAGCGCGACCTTGTGCTGGGTTGATGAGAAGGCGCACCGTAACCGCGGCAACACTGAACAGCCATATGTGGAAGGCACCAGTAGCGAAGTCCTCGCGGCGCGAGTCTTTCAGGCTGTGCAATGGGTCAGGAAGGAGAGCTGTGTAGGGTGAGGGAGGACGCACGTGTCAGACAACCACTCCAGCGATTCGACGCAAGCTGTGTCCAGGCGGACCTTCTTGCCGGAGTCAAGGACGCGCTCTACGGTGGCAGCGACCTGCGGATCTTCCGCGGGCGCCCACACACCATGAACATTACCATCTTCGTCCACGGCAAGCGTGTCAAATGCCGAGTTGTCATGATGCAGCGCCTGAGATGCACCGTGAGCGTGAACATACCGCATCAGCGCGAATCCCGCCATACCTCCTCCAACGCCCTCCGATCCTTGTGGTCGGGCTTCCACAGCGGGCGGCACATACTGCCCGGCCGACCCGGGACATCGTAGCAGACCTCAAGCATGTCCCCCTTCTGGAGGAAGATGCCGTTGGTTGGGCTGCCCTGGGCTATGATACCATCGAGGTGGTCGATCGCCATCGTGTTGTCATTGTACGCGACGGCCTCCAGGGCGAGCAGAACGAGCGCACTGAGAAGCGCAAAGAAGAAAAAGAGCGTGGTGTACCGCGTGAGGGTGATGCGCGCATACTGCCCGCGTCGCCGTCAGTGCCACCAGGCAGGAGGGGGGCACACGATCACTCACAATGACCCGGACGCGCGAGAAGCTGAGCGTGTCCTTGACAAACTGGCGCGCCTTCTGGGAGGGCATCACCGCCGAGAAGAGGGGGGCTGGTAGTCGAAGGAGCTCGTCGCCGCGGGACTGTCGAAAATCGAAGGAAAAGGGGAGCTTGTTAAACGCACTGAGGCGCCGTGGGGGACCAGCCGACCATGCAAGCACGGGTGAAGAATGAGAAAAGAGGCGGGGAGGGCAGCCTGCGCCCGAGGTATAAAAGTAAGACGGGAACGGCGGTAGAAGAGGAAGAAGGACGAGCGCGCGAGTGAGCTCGCCAATTGAACACGCGCTCGAGGGTGCTCCGGAGCGGCGGCTGCCCTTGACGCCGATCGTTGTCGCCTTGGTTGCCCTGATCTCACCTGATCCCGCGCCCGTCGTCCGCACCCACGGTTTCCCCGCGAGCCTCTCTGACTCTATTCACCCGAATACAAGGCCAGGACCGACGTCGCGTGAGCCGTCCCGAGGATTGGGCACCTTATTTGCAGTCGACATACAGCGCTTCCCATCTCCACGTCTGTCTCGGGCGTTGACCCCGCAAGTCGCGGGCAACAGCTTCCTACGGGAGAAGAAGATGAGAGCAGTGGCAAGCGCCCCGTAGGCGCTTCTATACCCAATAGCAAGCGAGAACGAGTACGTTACCCCGCACATCTGCTCTTCGATTGGTCCACCGCTAAACACTCGAAAAGCGCATGTTGCGTAGCTAAGGCTTGCTGAACCAGAGGCTTTAGAACAATGCTGCTTGTTCATCGGCACATTAAGCTTTTCAGGGCTGTCCACATCGGCGCCGCTGAAGGAACGATCCGTATTTTCTTCGGGCGTTGGGACTAAGTAAAGGATTCGCGGCAGTGGCATTGGCGTCAAATTTCACTTTGTAGGTGCTGCTAAGCTGGCATAAAACTATGGCTCCCGCGCAGATGCATTGGAATATTCAGTCGATCCGAAGGATATGGGTCGGAAGCAAGGTGCATGCAGCTAAACTTGAACCAAGCTTGTTTACTCTGGCCGAAATTCCCACGGTAATCAAAGCCCAAATCATGCTCGTGTATGAATGACATGCGATGCCGGTATGAAAGGCCGAACAATGCTATCGTCATGCAGTTGGTGTGCTATAGCTACGCTGTCTCCGATACATAGGTAGTGCGTACAATGCCAAAATCCGCTGCGAGAGGGGAAAGGTCCAAAACGAATACAACACATGATTTCGAAGAAGTGCATGAGAACTTCGAGAAAGAATGCACGGACTCAGAAGAAAAGTCGATGGAACCATGAAATGCTCTCCACAAATTGCGAGGAAGGCTACACGATTGGACGGCGACGACGAGCATTAAACTCGTGCACGATGATGAGGAGTAGGCGTACACGGTGATGAGAAGTGTGCGGACAGCGTAGCGAGGAAACGTACACCGCAGTACAAGCCGAAGCCGGATGATAACAATTCGTTACAGGATCGTGAAGGGTATATCGATGGTGGAGAGGTCGATGGATGGTGTGCATCCTCAGTGACCCGCCACTCATCGCTGAGGGCTCGCCGGCTTCCCGCCCTTCGCGGCGGAGATCGCATGCACGAGCGGGCGCGCCGGACGCTGACCGCAATCCTTCGGGGCAATTTCGCCGCATTTGACGTGCGCTCTGTGAATGAAGTGAGCCTCAATTCTTCGAGGAACATTCAGAGAGAATATTGTCAGTGCCTGGTCGGCCTCCCGACTCCCGCTCCCTTCAATGCCCGCTCCCTCTCGAAGAGTCAAGAAAAGAAACACCCCAACTCACCTCAACCCACAATCATCACACTCCAGCACGGGCTTCCACCCCAGCCGCTTCTGGCACACATCGCACTTCGCCACCAACAGGCCGCTCGAGAAGAACAAGTCCAGCGGACTCCACGCCTCCCCGCTCTTCAACTGCGCCGCCGCGCCCCCCTTCGTCGGAGTCCCCGCTGCCGCCTTCGTCGGCGTACTGGGCGTCACATTCCCACTGATGCTCTTCTTGGGCCGCGCGCCGGGCTTATGGAGCGTGAACCTGTGCACGAGCGGCGCGTCGAAGTTCCCGTGTAGCGAGCGGATCGTCGAGCCGCCCTCCGTGGCCAAAGCGCTCGAGATCATCGACGACGCGCCACCTGCGATGAGGGACGACCCGCCCGCCGCGGTGTGGTACGAGTCGAGGGTTGCGATGGACATGAGGGAGGAGGTGCCGAGGGGGTCGACGGACGTGCCGTATTGAGCATGGTCGGCTGAGCCGGTGGAGTCGAGGTCCGAGTTGCCCAAGGGATCGTCCTCCGGCAGGTTTATGCGCTGCGTCCCATTCGGGTCCTCCGGCCTGATGGTCAGGATAGACGACAGCGAGGGCGGCACGTCGCTGGGCTGGTGCGGATGAGCGCGGATGACGGTCGTGCTGTACTCCGTCCCGTCCGTGCCCTCCTTCTCGTGCTGGGTGAGGAGGGGTTCGTGGCCTAGATAAATGATATCAGTATAGTATTCTGGCAATATAAGGCACGACTTACTATTGAGGCCTATCGTCGAAAGCCCCGAGATCGCCTCCATGAGATCATCGTCATCGCTGTCGTCCGACGAGGCGCCATTGTTGCGAATATCCTTGCCAACTCCCATCCCGAAGCTGGGTATCCTCGGTCCCGGACCAGGCCTCTTCCCGCCCGTCGCAAATTTGACGCTTCCCACATGCACATCTTCGCCCTCGTTCGGCCTCGCGAGTACTTCCGCCTCAATCACCCTCAGCCGCGCCAGGATATCCTTCGTCGTAGGTCTCGCCTTCGGCTCGAACGCCAAACAGTCCAGCGCCAGCTGCACAAAGTCCGGCGGACATCCCGGACTCGCCAGCTTGCGCACCTCGTCCTCGTCAATCCCAAATGTCGGAGGCGTGCGCTTGAATGTATGGTCGTCCGCCAGCTTCCTCGCCGCGATCTCGCACAAGATGATCCCAAACGAGTAGATATCCGTCGGGAGGTCAAACTCGTCGCCCAGAAGGATCTCCGGGGACATGTACGAGTCCGTGCCGCAGAACGTCAGGCGCTTGCTCTCCTCCTCGTTGCGCGCCGCGATGCGCGCGAAGCCAAAGTCGGTGATCTTGACGCGGCCATTTGAGGTGATGAGCAGGTTCTCGCCCTTGAGGTCGCGGTGGATGCAGCGGCGCGCGTGGAGGTAGGCGAGCGCGCGCGCGATGTCGGTCGCGAAGGAGATGCGGATGTTCCAGGAGAAGGGCTTGCTTTTGTTGTGGATGTAGAGGCGAAGGTTGCCGCCGTCGACGAATTCGGAGACAATGAAGATGCGGTTGTCGGGTTCGGGAGCGCGGCTGAGACCGATGAACAGGACTGCGAGCGTCAGCTGAATAACTCGAAGCAGTGCACCGCGACGTACCAGCATTGGGATGCCGCGTCTCCTTCATGAGCCGCCATTCGCGCTCGAAGTACTTTGCGACATCGTAGTCTGTTGAGGGCAGGACCTCCTTGATGGCAACATCGATGCCGAGGTAGGTCCCTACGCCACCGCCACTGTTAGCAACGCATATACCAGCCGAAAACATCACTCACCCTTGTATACATTACCGAACGAGCCTGATCCCAGCTTCTTCCACTCGCCCTTGATATCCTACTGCGCGTCAGCGCGTCCTCTTTAATCGCCCGCCATCGTCATACGCGGGCACTTCGCCAGAGCTCACCTCGAAAGGAATCACATCAAATGCATCTGAGTGCATCTTTGGAGGCTTCTTCGGTGCAGATGGACGACGATGAAGGTGTGGGTGGTGTTCAATAGCAGATCCTCGGCGTCGTCAGCGGCGACGGGCAGCGTCTGTGGTCGGCGAGCTCGGTGGTAGTGATGAGCAAGCGCCTGTCATTGTATTGCCGCTGACGCCTCTCGAAGCGCGTCGTCCCACGTGCCCCGGGCAGAATTGATCCGTTCATGTCGCCATCAAACCTCCGTGCTTTCCACCGTCATGTCGACGACATAGAAATGAATCTCGTCTTGTGTTCTGCCGCGCAGGACTTGCGCCTCGGCATTCCAATCCAAAGGAAAGCGCATACATGTCAAGGAGTCCAGCGTACAAAAAAGGGACTGGCAACAGCGCGTCGCGTGGGTGCAGCCTTGGCCTCATCGAAGGACGTCCCCCCGCGGTTTCAATCAACTGATCTCTCCAGCTACAGTACCATAGACGAGCACGCACTTTCCTCAGATGCGATTGTGCATGTGCTCAACCCCATGATCCCGACATTAACATTGACAGTGCCAGAAACGGATATCCTTAAGCGCCCGTTTCAATATCCGCTCACTACTTTGCACGAGTACGGGTCTTTCAACACCTGCTGTCCTTATCTCCGGTATCACGCCCCTACTTGCATCGGCCTCAACAACCTCCGACTCGATACAAGCTCAGTCCTTCCTGTCTGTATTCGAACACGGCGCAAAGCTCCAAAGCCCGGGACTCAGGACCGCTTTACCTGCTATCGACGACGTGCCCTGTAGCCTATAAGGGCACATTTCCTCCTGCACACGGGTTCTTGTCCCGGTCGTGTGGCGGGAAAGGCGTCAGTGCGGACCTTTAGCAGTCACCCCTCCCCCCAAGGTTACTGCCCGCCATCCTTCTGAAGCTTTTTTGTCCACCCCGTGTTCAAGTGGCGACACCTTACTCGGTGTCCCTTCCTTGCAGAAACCATGCAAGCGCAAGTTGAGCGCGATGGTTTCCCAAGTGCACTCAAGTCCGACGCAATGCTCAACGCCCTCGAAAGAACCTCCAGACGCAAAGACTCTTGAGCGGGTAAGCCTTCTATATAAATGATCTCACCCGCATGTCGACTTCAAGTCATGCACTTCTCCCCCCACCTCCTTGCGGGCTTTCTTGCCTCTGTCAGCGCCCTGTACTCCGTCTCTGCCTTACCTACCTCCGATCCTCATTCTACCACTTCATCCCCAGACCCTGCCACCCACCACCCCCAACCCCGCATCCTCATCCTCGGCGCCGGCGTCTCCGGCATCATCGCCGCCCGTACCCTCCATCGCCATGGCCTCTCCAACTTCCTCCTCGTCGAAGCCCAAGGCGAAATCGGCGGTCGCCTCAAAAGCGGCACCATCGGCGGCCACACGATCGAGTACGGCGCGAACTGGATTCAGGGTCTGAACTCGGCAAGCTTGAACGGGAGCACGGGCTTCGAGGACCAAAGCGCGTACTACCGGCAACATTGTGTCGAGGGAGACGAGAAGACCGTGAACCCGATCCTTTGTCTGGCACTCAAGCATGGACAGAAGACGGTGAACAACGGGCTGTATGGGAGTATTAGTATGTGTTGAATTTTTGGGCCTTGAGCATAGCTGTCGCTTCGTAGTGTGCTGGTGCTGACCTTTTCCCTTAGCTACGTACTCCGACACTGACGGTCCCATCGACTACTGGTCTACCATCGCTTCTGCAGACAAGGCTTTCGAAGCCGTCGTTGACGAAGCAGGGGCGCAAATTGCTGATCATGGGCCAGACCTCAGCGTTAAGGTGAATGCGGCAGCAGTACTCAATCTTAGTCGTAGATGGCTTATTTATACCTCCCTCCAGGCCGCCGCCAGCCTCGCCGGCTGGCGCCCGCGCACGAAATACGAGCAGGTCGCTGACTGGCTTATGGCACGCAAAGTCTTTCGAAACGCATGATCATAACTTTACTGATGCTACTACCCTTCAGTGGGACTTCGAATACGCACAAACGCCGTCGCAGACGTCGTGGATGGCCAGTAGCTGGGTACGCACCTCAGCCAACACCTTGGAGACCAGAGAGCTGACCGCTGCCCACCCAAACAGGCCCACAACTTCACCTTCAACCTCTACGGCGACGACAACTTCCTCAACATCGACCAGCGCGGTTATAAGCATTTTCTCCAGGGTGAGGGCCGCACTATCACTTCTCAGATATATTTTACTGACCTTCGGCATCCCCATTCCCAGCCGAGGCCGCGACCTTCCTCCAACCCGACCAGATTGTCTACAATGCGACCGTCAGGAGCGTTGACTGGGAACGTCACTCAAGCGACCACTCGACCCTTACACCCCCCGTCAACGTCATCCTCGCCAACGGCACCACCCTCACCGCCGACTACGTCATCTGCACCTTCTCGCTCGGCGTGCTGCAGAACGACGAAGTCGAGTGGGGGCCGAGGCTGCCTGGTGAGTATTTGGGTCGACAGTCTTATTGCTCGCGCAGGGGCCCCGCCGAGGTACGAGGCAGGGGAAGCGTGAGCAATCGTGACTTCGTGATGGGTGCCCTGGACTTGCCGTGTAAACAAGTACAAATATTTTCCCGGGGATTACTCGAGAAGAGCCCCGCGAGCTATGGCGCGCGCAGCGCGCACAAATCTCGATGTGTCGCTTTGAAACCTGGCAGAGTGGGACAGTATGCCGACATCTGCTTGCTGGCCGACTTTCGTGAAGAAAGACCGTGAGGCACACGCTGTGGAGTGGCCCGACTGTCTGTCA
>JAMQCK010000996.1:0-13195 GCA_024196135.1 Pleurotus ostreatus/Saccharomyces cerevisiae fusant | reverse complement strand
TGCCTCCCATCTATTTCGCGCCAAAATATTCCATAGAGAGCGGGGAACGTACCAAAGCGCACAAAAATATTTCTGCGCTGTAGGCGCATCCTCTGACGGGACTTTTGAAGCATCCCGCCGCGCTACGCGGCGAGAACGCGCATCAGTGGCGACTTCCAAATCCGCAAGCGTTCCCCATTTGGGAATCTTTCTCGTGTGTTTGGTCGTGCTTGGTCCAAGGTCCCCCTAGCAACGGGGACGGGAAAAACGGCTTCGCGCCGGGCCGAAAATCATGTGGAGAAAGCTGTGTCCGCTGGACCTTGCAGAAGGTCCTGGTGTCTGCCTCGAGGATACCTCGAGGCGATTGAATAGAGATGCTGTGGAGAGCGCCTGGGCCGTACAAGGAGGCGAAGCCGCGCGGCCTTCCGGTAAACGTAAGGCTGACGGACGGCAGCCTTCCACAGCTTTCGAGTCAAGTCAGTCGAGCGCGGGGCCGACGATGTGCGTGGGAGGGCGTCTACGAGGCTGGAAAGGCGTGGAACGAGGAGGAGCAGAGCGAAGGATAAAATCTGCCGCTTTGAGTCCGCAAGGGGCAAGTGATGTCACCCTCTTGAATGTTACTCTCATCTCGCCTTCGCACCTCAATTCAAGTCTGAACGCCTAACTTCAATTGCTACTGATTACCGGCTCTATTGAGCTTCGACTTCTTGGGCTAGCTGGCTGTGTACAATGGGCACTGCTTGGTCTGATGTCATCGGCGATTCGTCAAGCGAAGATGGCCATAACGACCCTTTGCGCTGGGAAGGTGATCCTCGTGTGCTCTTCGAGGTTTGACGTCCCTCGTGAAGCTCATCTACTTTGCTCTCTGTAGGGAACTACTACCACCCTACGTCTGAAGATGTGGACATCGTCGAGAACGGGCTCGTGAAGCTCGGTCTTCCGGTCGAACTGGCGCTCTACATACTTGACTTAGCCGAGTACTGGGTCAGAGAGATTCTTTGCGAGCGCGCTGGAGAATTGGTTGGTAAGTAGCTTCATTTCCAGGAGCGGCTTGCAGCTGTGTGCTTGAGGATGACAGGACGCTGACTTCCTCACAGTCAAGGCGGTCGGCAGTCCAAAGAATAGCAGCACCTGGTGCTACCTCGTCTCGCCACCACTATCGTGTAGGCCGCGGAAGATACGCTTTCATGTCCTCTCGCACGACCAGGGATGGGGCGGCCCGCCGGATTGTCGAAGCAAGTGTCCAATTGTCACGCGCTGGCATATCCTCCTGCGAACCGCCGTCTGCCAACTAACTGACTGACCTTCATCCTCAGAGACGTTCCGTGGATCATTTTCCTGGACGGAGGTCGCGCTCATGCGCCCGAAACGCGCTGCGGTCGACAGCGAGAAGCGCCTCTCGCTCAGCAACGAGGCGCAAGCACCTACGAGTGAAGCCCCGCCATCAGACCCGCCCTACCTCCCTGGCCATCTCACCTGGGTCGAAGCCGCCCAAGCGGCCAACTTCGTCGACGTCACCTCCGACGACCCCAACGATATCGCGCTTGACGACCCGCTTTACGAACCCGTTGAGATCGACGGGCGCACGCATCGTCCGCTGCAGCACAACCGCGTCGCTGTTCGCGCGGCGGAGAGTCACGAGATCGAGTGGCGGGAGGACGAGGAAGAGGATGAGTACGAGGGAACCCGGAGCGAGGAGACCGGCGCGGGATATGGAGGCGGCTTCGTGCGCGCGATCCAGGAGGGCGACTGTATTGCGGTGTTTGCGAGAGCGCAGGTGGGTTCATTCCCCTGAATCCGGACTTCACGCCTCCCCCCGTCGATGATGAAGTAGCTGATGTCGGCGTCCTACAGTATCCCGGGTGGGAGTGCCACGTCGAGGCCGTCACCATCGAGACATTTACCGGACGCTAGTCTGCCGACTTGTGAAGCGCGGCTCTGGTATTTGTGCATCGGTCATAGTCTATCTAGCATTACAAGCATTACAAGGGTAATGCTCGCCAAGGAACCGATCCTATTATGAGGGAAACACTATGCGTACACCTGCATTCTGAGAGTGGGAGAATATGGGCGACGAGCGGCAATGATACCTGCTGCTTTGGGAGAACAACACTTCCCGGTGGCCCCGGGACCGAGATGCCGCCTTGTTGAACTTTACACGATCACGATTGAGGCGCTCACTTTGGGTCAGCGGGACTCGTACGCAGTATTTGGGTTGGAAGCGTGATATATAGATGTTGGTTGTGTTATCTTGTGAAGTACTAGGGGATCCTCAAGGTGAGCGCCATTAAGTGATCCCAGATCCACAAACTGCGTCCACTCGTCATGGGGAACGCTGCATGGTTTGTGAAACTAACAAGAAAAGTTCGCGGCAGTAAGCAGATCCCAATCTCAATCCTCCTCCTCCTCCTCCTCTTCCTCCGACTCTAGCTCTAAGTCGCTCAAATCAAGAGCCAGACTCATTCCTGCTGCAGCTGAGGCATCGCCGGCCACCGGCAATGCCAGCCTCCGCTCGTGCGCGCGGACCCTCGCGAACACCGGGATCAATCCGCCCACACGACCCCACCGGCCGCTGAGCAGCTCGTCCGATGAGCCGACACCGTTCAGTTTCGGGAAGAAGGTAGACAGATACGCTGCGACAGCGCGCGAGCTCGTAATAGGCGACCACTGCGCGTCGAGGGTGTAGAGCCCACAGGGCGCCGACGATGACGTCGCCTTGAGGTAGATTAGCACTAGTGTACACGACGTGCCGCATTGAACTGCGTACCGACGCGCTGGGCGACCGTACATCGAAGGACACAGCCCTCGCGTCCAGCTCGATCTCGATTTCTCCCAGTTTTGGGCAGTGGAGGGCGAACGCCTCCAGCGCTTGCAGCGTGAGCCGTCGCTCCCACCGAGGAGGCGCCCATGCGGACAGGCCCAGCCGCTCAAGGCGAGGAAACGCTTTCGCGATGCGTTCCGTCGTCGCGGGCTCGATGTCGACACCCCCTTCGGTATGGATGGACAGGACGCGAAGGCTGTGGAACTCGAGGAGGGGTAGAAGGTCGCTGTCAGTGACGGGCGCGGTCTCCGTCGGATCTCCATGCCCTTGCAACTCATGTTCGATGACCTGGAGCAATTGCAAGGTGTCTGGTCGCGCGTGCGCGTGGCGTATGGCGCGGAAGAGCTTGGACCAGTCGGAGGGATGGGTCGTTACGATACCCAGGTCCAGGTCGATCAAGGCGTTGAAGCGGGCGCTCTGCAGGAGCTCGATGCATAGGCTCACATGCACCTTGCACAGCTCGAGGTACTGGAGCGAGCCGAAGCAATTAGCGGGGAGGTCGTGTCGCGCCAGAGTTCTCGGTAGTTGGCTCGTGGGCTTGATCGCCAGGCGTGTCAAGGATGGTAGGCTTGCGAGTTTGTGAAGAGATGCAAGATCGAAGGCATCGCAATCGAGGCAGCGCAGATCCCATGATTGGATGAGACGGGTGATCGCGGTCCTGACGCCTGGTTCCGCCTGTCTGTCTGTGCAAGTGATGACGAATGTGTGCACGTTCGGACATCGTACTGGTAAATTCGACAGCAGTGTCAGAGATGATATGGGCGCCTGGTGGAGCTTCAGCTCGAGCGACACGATGGACGGGGACAGGAAGAATTGTAGATGATTCAGCTTCACCGCTGAGGTGTCCCAGATGATGTGGCGAAGATTAACGAAGGCAGCGGGATCGAGAACGGTAAGAAGAGCAGAATATCCTTCTTCAGATAGCTTAGCTCCCTTCCCCTCCTGGTAGTTCAGCGCCAGGAAGTAGGTGAAGTCGGCAGCAGCGCCAAATGTTAACTTGTTGACAAAAGGTGCATAGAACATAAATCGTTCGAGGTCTTCCTTGTAGATAGGGCGCTTGAGGACCTAGAAAAGTGTTATGAGACCCAGAGTGCCGACGAGGCATCGCGATGTTTACCAGGTTATTGACTTTTACCATTTGATCCTCCACATCCGCATATTTTTCCCAAAGGTTTTTCGGAGTGCAGTGCAGAAGTAGAGTTTCGAAAGTGAGCAGCGGGTACTTCCAGAGCATTGTGACGGCCGGGAGGTGGAACGCGCGGCACGTCCTGGCGCAGGCAGCCAGCGGCTTTTGGTCGACAAAGAATGGCCCTTCGTCTTCTACCGTTCCATTGTTCCGGACGAATGCACCACATATGGCGAAGACGATGTCGGGGATGTCCAGAGCACGGTGCATGACAGGTAATCTGAAGCAAACGTGAGCGTCTGAGAAGTTGATGCGTTGAACTGCGAGACAAGTAGTTCAATTTACAGCAGAATTGCAGGATGAGTCCGTCTTTGATTGTGTCAAGGATCAAAGCGTTCCAGCAGAGTAGATTCTCTTCAAACATCCGAGGCGGTCGCAAACAGACTATTGTTTGGCACGAACATCCGCAAGCATCGACAACTCACATATGGTACCCAGCCGTTGCTTGGTACACGTTTACTGGAGTGGGTCAATCCGACACTTGCTCGAACTTGCTGAGGAGCCTGTCGAGCGCAAGAGTGTGGACGTTGAAGACGGGCCGTTGATGCGACAGTTGCCGTCACAGGTCACACAACTTTTCCGAATGACTTGCAGTCTTGCCTTTTACCCTCATCTCTTCTGCCCGCATCCATCACTTACTGCGTTCACAAAGACCAGCCTCCGCTGGGGATCCTTAGAGCACGGGAAGATACAAAGTCCAAGAGCCGGATTCGAACTTCCGACTTGGCCAGGCCTCGAACCCCGAAACGCAAAGCACCGAAATTGAAGTGGTTGTTCCCGCCGACGCCAGTGCCACGTTGACGCGCCAGGACACGTCTCCCCGCACCGCCGCCGTTTATTCTCTTCCTTCGACCTTTGTTGACCCTCTCCCTTCGTTTCCTTCTCCCCGTCGCCGACGATGACCTCGCGCATCTCCATCGCGCGCCCCCAGCAGCCGAGCTACAGCCCAGACCCCCACGGGTTCTCCAACTCGCGCCCAGCGTCCGGCTTCCGCGCTGCCGACCCCGATGACCCGCTCGAGAAGTTGCGCGCCGTGGCGCGCACGGTCGAAGACTACGTCGACATCTACTCGCAGCCGCTGAAGCCCCATCTGCCGGCCATTGGGCGCTTCTTGATCGTGGTCACCTTCCTTGAGGACGCGCTCCGCATCCTGACCCAGTGGGGCGACCAACTGTGGTACCTCCAGAAGTGCGTGCAGGGCGACGATCTGTGCGGGACGTGTGCTAACGCGCGGGCAGACACCGCAAGTTCCCGTGGGGCATCTCGCATACCTTCCTCCTTCTCAATGTCATCGTGCGTGTGCGCGTCCGAAGCAGCATGGTTCCCCACTCACCTCCTCGCCAGGTCATGCTTGTCGGTTCGGGTGCGGTCATCACCAAGCGGCACACGGAGTACGCGGTTGCCGGTCTCCTAGGCGTTGTCATTATTCAAGGCTTCGGCTACGGCCTCATCTTCGACCTCAACTTCTTCCTCCGCAACCTCTCCGTCATTGGCGGCCTCCTTATGGTCTTCAGCGAGTCCATGGTCTCGCGCAAGAAGATCTTCGCCGGCCTGCCCTCCATCAGCGAGACGGACAGAAAGAAATAGTGCGTGTTTGATCGTGTGCTGAAGCGTGTTCGAGACTAACCCGCGCATCAGTTTCCTCCTCGCTGGCCGCATCTTGCTCATCTTCCTGTTCCTCGGCTTCATCCTCCAGGGGTCATGGAGCATCGCGCGCGTCTTCGTCTCCGTCGTCGGGCTCGCCGCGTGCATCATGGTCGCGGTCGGCTTCAAGGCGAAGTGGTCCGCGGCCTTCCTCGTCCTCGTCCTCTCCATCTTCAACGTCTTCGCCAACAACTGGTGGAGCGTGCCCAGCAAGCACCCGCAGCGCGATTTCCTCAAGTACGACTTCTTCCAGACGTTATGTACGTATTTTCAGTCTGGCGGGTCATGTTCGGTTACTGATCGCTTGCCTTGCAGCCATCGTCGGTGGCCTTATTCTCCTAGTGCACATGGGCGCGGGTGGGTTCTCCGTGGACGAGAAGAAAAAGACGTATTAGGGTTGGTCTCTTCTCTTCCCCGCTATGGACCAGGTGCTGACAAGCATCGCGTAGGACCCAGCGCAGTGCGCCGTGTACATGTAGCGTCGGGGTGGCGGCCGGAGTAGGGGATTGTTCGGACATGCGAAGTGGAGAACCTCGTCGTTCACGGAGTGGAGACCTTCATAATTCACGAAGTGGAGAACCTGATCGTTCACAAAGTGGAGAACCTGATCGTTCACGAAGTGGGAGCACCATCATAGCTCACGAAAAGGTCGCGCATGTGTCGGACTCCCAGGACAGATTCCTCTATGTATTGATGATCCTATCATCGCTTTCGCTATGCAATCTCAGGGCTGGAACATGAAGACGGGCTGAACGCTGAGCGCTCGAGTCCAGGCTCGTAAGGCTTTGGGCACCAAGTCGTATGCATGTTGGGCAAGGGTGCGTGTCGGATTGGCGATGCACCTGGCTTACAAGTTCGAATTGTGTGTGACGAGAAAGCGTGACGGGGTGTTCCTTGAGCATGTTCGTCTGCGCTGAACCTTCCCTTGTTGTTTTACCTCTAGCTCCGACAGGAAGCGTCAAACATGCTAACCGAAGCGCTTCTCAGCACCCCTCGACCTCTTCAAGGATCGAACCTTAGCGTGTCCCTACCCTACATCGTCCGAAAGCATAGATGCGTCACCGCAGCGTCGGAGTCTTCGACTGCGAACGAGTCTTGTCTAGGTCTACAAGCACCTTCCAGTCCGCATTTGCGCCACCAATCGTACGTGTCGCTCAACATGGGTCCATTCATAGGTCAGTACTCGCCGGTGCTAGCTTCACCTTCACGGTGCGCAAGCCCTTGTTCCTCGCCTTCTGCTTCCCACCATTGACTTCGTACTGAACCCTCGATTAGACGTTCAAAATGTAGTCACGGTGCGCCAATAGGTCATGAACGCGTCATCTCCTGTATGACAGTTCTCCTCGCCCTCTTGTACCAGCTCACCATCCAGCACGTCGCAGCCCGGACAGGGCTCGTCTTGCGAACACACGCTCAGATTAGAAGGTGCGTACTGGGTTGCTGCTCTCGTATAGCGGCCTCGTCCATTCAGCCTGTCTAATCCCTAACTTCAGCTGGTAGGCTCATCCAGGTGCGTCGATATTCACCGGTGGTCGGTTGCTTGCAGCCAATGAGCTGCTAGCCACGCGACTGGCCTGAACTCGACGTACAAGAAGAGAGGGCGGGCCTTGACTTCGGTCTTCCGGCGATTCAACCTCTTTGCACAGCTATCAAGAGATATGACCCGGATAGCCTGCAGCTACAGGGCCGCACCCCTGGCCATTCATCTTCGGTCTTTCGACGCAAACTCTCCGACCTTCGGTCATGATGCATGAACCCTCCGCTCGCGCTGGTCAAGGCTTCGACTGCCGGACGTAAAAGCCTCATCTTCCGCTCATTGAGTCGCCATCGCCGGCTCAGGGCGTCTTCGCACACCCATTTTGGCACTCAAGGTCGCTTCTTGCTCCATTGGATGGTCATGTTGCTCTGCTGAATAGAGCGTTCCTCGGGCCCACGGTAAGCTGTCCCTCTGCGCAGTTTGTTCGATTTTGCTGTACAGTGCGCGTTGTCAAAGCGGCACTGAGCTCCGCGAGTCGTCGGGTGCATCTGTGCGATCTCTATGAACGTCTTCACGGCTCATTGACTCGGAAGGGATGGTTGACCCTGCCCACGCGGGCTCAACAGGGACGGGAGTGCAGAGCCTTCGCGGCCAATCTCTGTTCAGTCGGCGCGTTCTATGTTCAGCTTGTGGCAAGGTGTATGTTGGGTTCGCGGCGAGGCGATGGTTCTCACTTCGTCATGGTAGGGTTCGCTAAGCGAGCCCACTCTGAATGTGTGGGTGCAATGCGTTGCGTATATAAGCGTCGCGGGCTCAGTCGATTTCTACAGCCAGCTACCTAGCAACTTCGTCTCGCCAACCCTCGACTTGTCACCTCGAGGTCTTGTTCGACCCCTCACTCGTCTTCGCCTACCAGTCGCTCCACCCAGTCATCGCACCACACCAGCCGACGACATGCAGCTCCTCGCCTTCTTCACCTCTCTCCTCCTCGCCGCCAGCGCCGTTCTTGCCGCGCCTGCCGCAGACAACACTGCCGGCATGTGCGCCGTCTGCCCGGACACCGCGCTCGACGGCGCCTCCCTCGTCGCATCCAGCGGCGGCACGTTGGGCGTACCAAGGTTCTGCGGGTGAGTAGGCCTCATATTCTCACCGTCCCTTGGTCGCGTAGTCACGCTCTGCCTCATCCATTGCTTCGCCTCTCATCCTCATGCTGACCATGCCCTCCAGCTTCTCAGCGGACTCCACTGGCGCGTCTGGGCTGCAGAGCATCTGCTTCTACAGCGTACGTCGCTAATGACACGCGGATGACTGCAGCTTTTCTGACACGACAATATGTTGCAGAACAACGGCCAGCTGTCATATTCCTCGACGAATGCCTGCCCCACCGAGACCACGCTGCAGAGCTGCGTCGCGGTACCCTAGATGGGCTCGCTGATGGAGCGTAATCGACTCATATTTTGTGGACTAGATTTAACGGATAATGGGCTGGGTTTCCTTCATATCTATGCGAAGTTTGGCTCCGTCGTGGAATATCCCGCTTCTGGATAACGGTTGTGACCTTGCTGAATTGATTACCTTACCTTTGCTTCTGCGTCTTATCGTGCAATAGACATGACTGAACTAGTCTTTGGATGCAGGGAGTTGCGACTAAAGATATAACGAGCAGACACTAGTGTTCGAAGGCCGACATCGGGAAGTCGTGCATCGTAAGCTTATATCGAGCCTACCCTGTACAAAAGTAGTCACAAAAAGCCTAGTAATTACCGACAACGATCGAGTTCGTCCCAGGCGTCCAACAATATCCATTGCCCAGTCGCGTCCCACAGGTCGACAGCTGATTGCAGCCACCTCCGCAGCTTCGTATACGCGTAAGTATGGACTCAACGAATGGAACAGTGATCACTCTCACCTTCTACCGGCGCAAAACCCGACGTTGTTAGTCGCGGCCAGGCAGTTCGTGCCCGGCGCGGACAAGCATCGAGCTTGTCCATTGTACACTGTGCAAGCGCCACCGCACACGTCGTTGACGCGCTTGTTGCAGTAGGTGACGACGGTGTTGAGCGCGGCGCGGCGGTCGAGAGCGTGATCCTCAGGTGCGTTGACGCCGGGGATGGGGTCGCCAATGAAGGTGAGCTCGGCGTCGGTGGTCTGAAGCCAGTGAAGCATCTCTTCCTCGGTGACGAGGCTGGCGTGGGGCTCGGTCTGGTGAAAGGAATGTCAGATGGGTTGATAGACACAAGGGGACGCAGCGTACAGTCGCAGCTGCCGTAACAGCGACGGCGAGGGCAACAATGGCGGTGAGTAACTTGATTTGCATCTTCAACGAATTAGAGGAGAGCTGAATAAACTCCAGGCACTTGGGACGAGGCTTATATACCCCTCTCTTTTGCCCAGTCGGTTAGATGAAGGCGCTGACTTCGAAAGACTCTTGGATACGTCGTTCATACTCGTCCCGTACAGACAACTTCATGCGACACCCGCCACCCGACTGAAAGCTGCTCCCAGGGCAGTGGGTGTAGACAGGCGATCTGCGCCTGAAAGATGAAGTGACCGAGGACACCGGGCGTATACGTTTGGAGAATAACTACCCGGCGACGACAGGCAGCAGGCCCAGTGACCACGAAAGTCACAAAGTTGATGCACCAGAAGCGTTGGCACGAACAGGGACCTGATTTTGCGCGCTCAACGTCGTACAGAGAGGACAAGGTCCGGATACTGCACGATGATCCTCGACTCCACAAAGCTACATTGCATCTATAGTAGGCTGGAGGACGATATCAGTATGCCACGGCGAGTATGGTGCATCCCAGCTTACCTGCCACTCGAAACCTTTGGCTTTTTTCTGGCCATCCTTCACGCCTTCTCCACATCCTTGACGACTGTCTTCTCAATCGATACCCTCACCTCATGACTGGGCGTAAGCTCCTTGTGCGAAATCATGAACAAGGTCACGAGGGTCGCCAGCGCCGCCAGACAAGCGTTCACGATGAACACTGCACGAAACCCTGTCGTGTACCCGTGCTCCAACAATGAAGTCGCCTGCTCTGGTGTCAAACCGCTGTCATGGGTCATAGAGAGTAGGAGCGGGTTGCGTAGGATGCGCTCGATGAGGATCTGGGGGATGCGCAGCACATGACTGGCATACAACTGCATGAAGTTGTTGCTATCGAGGAGCTCCGTCAGCTTGAAAAGGGCGAACGATGAGATAGGCGCACATGATTGCGGACCCAACCGTAACGGAAAGCGTCCCTCCGAGCAGGCGTACAAACTGTAATAAATCAGGACGTGCCATGGCCAGTGAGCTCAACACTTACGTTGCGGAATGAAGTGACTACGGAGACATCCTGACGCTCAACGCTTGCTTGCGCAGCTACTGTAGTCGTTTGCAAGGTCTACGAATGTGGCTCAGCTCGGATGGAATTCAGGATACGAGGTCGAACTCGCCATGCCAGTACCGCACCCTGCGATGACCATATAGACGACAGCGGGCGCTTTGGGTGATGACGGTGTCACCATTGACAGTAGCCCATTTCCTAAAGCGTAGAGCCCAAAGCCGATGTAGATGATGCTCTGACATCGACGTCAGGATAGCCGTAAAAGAACCTTCAACAAAGGACGGGAAGACGTACACGATAGCGCCCGGTCTTACTGACGATCATGCCTGCAACCCAACTCGCAGCCATCTGCGACACGAGCAGAGGGATGAGTAGCATAGCTGACTGCAGAGGCGAGTACTGGTGCGCTGTCTGGTAGAACTGGGGAATGTAGAAGATGGAAGAGAAGAAGATAAAGCCGTTGATGAACATGGCGATGAAGCTGAGGTTAGTAAAGGTTAGCAAAAAAGCACGGTCACGGATTATAAGAGCGCGCACACTCCGGCAACAGTCTTGACCTTGAAAATGTACACATTAGCTAGAGGTCGGAAAAGGTGCTTACAGTGGTCGCGTACTCGGTATGATTGGTAGCGAGGCGCCGCGCCATTCCCATACACAGAGTACCGTCAGAAGGAAGGTGCCGGAGAACAGCGGCGCGAGAACTTCCGCCGAGCTCCATGCAAAGCTCACACCTCCCCAGGTTATAGGCAATATGACGAGCACGCAGCCGCCCAAGACCATCGCGCATCCGGGATAGTCGACAGCCAACAGCTTGCTATGTGGCGATCAATATGAGGCTACAGCAGTGCACAGTAAGTGATACGAACCTCTTCATGTTTCCCTCCACCCGCTTGAAGGGCAGAGCAAAAGCGACGATGCCCATGACGCTGATTGCGACTGGGATTGTAACCCAGAAGCACCACTGAAAGACTGCTCGAAACGGTACTTGGCAACATAGACGGAAGAACACGGACCTGCCAGCCTACGCGTTGCGAGACGGTGCCTCCGATGATAGGCCCGAGGGCGAAACCTACGACAGGTCAATGGCTGCGCAGTGGACAACCGGGGGATGTCCATACCAAGAGCAATAAATCCGCCGACGATGCCTTGATATTTGCCGCTATATGATCCGATGAGGCTGGCCAAGGTGCATCGCTATGACAGCCGCGTACCGCTCTCGGAGACTGACAATGTCGGCGATCTGGGGTTCATCGTCAGCATATACGTCCTTCCGAAACGATCCCGCGCGCCTACTCACCACAATCTGCGCCAAGCTGACCAGCCCGCCATCCCCGGCCCCGGCTACCCCTCTACAGATTACCAACTGCACCGTCGACTTCGCGAATCCCGCAAGAAGGTTGCCCACGGTAAATAGGGCCAGTGCGAAGCTCAGAACGACCTTCCGGCCAAAGATATCGCTCAGGCGCCCATACAACGGCAGGCACGCGGTGGACATAAGCAGATACCCCCCGGGGACCCACGACGCGGCGGACCCGGCACCGAGGGCGGCTGAAATGGTGGGCAGACCCGCGGCGACGATGACGGAGTCCATGGTGGAGACGACCATGACGAGTGCGAGGCTGGTGAAGATGAGCAGGCGCTGCGCGAGCGGGAGCGCGAGATTCGTCTGGTCGGTCAACACAGCGCGGGTTGGTGGCTGTCGAGGCTGCTCATCTACCGGGAGGTGACTCTCCAGCGAGAACGCCGGGCAATGACTCTCCAGCGAGGACGCCGAGTCACGGTCGTGGGATGCTGCTCGAGTGGACTCCATCGTGCCGCGAAGCGTCAAATCCGCACTCACCCGCACATTTATACGACGCGCACATAAGGTTGGGTGTATGGGTGTGCACAAAATGCAGAGAAAACGCCGTTCTCAGCAACGAAGGTCCAGGGTTCTCGCTAGTTGCCGCTTGAATGTGCCATTGAGTCGGGGACCGCGGACAAAGACACTGGGTAGTCGAAGGCGTACACCACGACAACACGAATTCGACTCCCAGAGAGTAGGCAAACAGACGCGTGCGGCTCGCCACGCGCGGGTGGTGTTCAGCAAGCACAATGTGCAGAGAACAGGCTGCGCATACGGTCACGGTAGCCGCCGGGACGTCGCGAACTCCGTGAGCGTTGACATACAAGTGGCGAGCAGACATCGATGGAAGAGAACCGACCCTATTCAGGCAGCCTGATTATAAGTCAGCCAGGTTGATAACGTATACGCCACGAATCAGAAAGTTGCGGCTGGTTCTCGGACTGCAGAGAACTTCCGTTTCGGGGCTTCGCGCTCAGAAATCTCACGGAGATTTCGACAAGGTGCGTACTCTCGAGGTTCGTCCGCCTATTTAGGCTTCGGCACGCTTGGCAGGAAGGTTCCATGGACGCGGCAGGTGGATGGCATATCATGGTGTCATACATCGATGCATGTGGGGGTGAAGTACATATATGAAAAGGTAAGACGAAAGACGGGCCGGCCCGCAACGTTTACTGGGGGAGGGGTTAGGCACGGCCCGATAACAAGCAGATGAGCACGCACGAATTGGAGGGCAGCACCCTTCGTCTTCTTCTCACCACCGAGCTCGAAGCTGATGGTGCACGTGAGAACGTGTGGATATCAGAAGAGAAATGTACGCACTGCTTGCAGCGCTTCAAGGGGAGCTGCATTTTGTACTTGCAGGAGGTGCACTCGAGTCGTAGCACGACCTTCTTGGTCGTCTTCGCCT
>JAMQCK010000995.1:0-13196 GCA_024196135.1 Pleurotus ostreatus/Saccharomyces cerevisiae fusant | reverse complement strand
CACTGCTTCTATCAACGTCTAGTGCAGGCTACAATGAGGATAGAAGTCCAGTCGCTCTAGTTGAACATTGTAACACGCCGATGCACGTGGGAGTCATGCGAGGGGCTTCGCATGCTTTTGCATCCGCTCTCAACAGTCTGCTTCCTCCTTCCTAGCGATGATCTGTACGCTTGTCGAGCGAGATGCCATTCAGCTGGTGCATGGTGCAATCAGGCCGTCCAGCTTCGTCCCCTGCGCCGGAAGCAGCGTGGAAGAGAGATAGAGCACAAGTGAGACCATCAAGCACCTCGATAGACTAAGCTGATCATCGCACGCCACCTCCCCAGTGGTTCTCGCTCCCCTACCCTGACAGACGATAAGAATTGGATAAGAAGGAGATGCGCCGGTACCCCCTTTCTTGCGCGTCGGCTTGCCTCGCACCACCATTGCCCTTGCAGCGCAACCTCCCAGACCCGACGTCCTCAAGATGCTGAACCTCGAGCGCCGCCAGTCCATCGTCTCCGACATCGCCGCGTCGGTGTACGACGGGGAGATCAGCAAGATGAAGGCGGAGGCGAGCATTGCGAGCGCGGCCAGCGCCGCCGCGGCGACGATCACGTCCCCCATCGTGTCCATCTTCCCCGTCACGCAGACGGTGGGCGGTAGCGTCGACGTCGAGGTCGCGACCGTGACCGTGCGCCCCGCAGCCTCGGGGACCAACGCGGCGTCCAGCAACGTGCGTCACGGCTTGGACAGTGGTAAGAAGGCCGGCATCGCGGTTGGCTCCGCGGTCGGCGCGATCGTCCTTGCGCTTCTTGCTCTGCTGCTCTGGCGCAGGAAGGCAGTTCGCTCGCCCGAGCACTGGCGCAACAGGGCGCACGGCTGGCAGAATCTGGAAGGGAAGCGCGCTGTTCCTGTAGAAACGGGCTCGAGCTCTTATCCCGTCGACGTCAAGAAACCCCTTGACCTCGAGATGGGGCAGGTCGCCTCTCAACCCGGCCTGACCCAGGCGCCTATCTTCATGAAGGTCCCTCGTCGCCCCGCGCCATCGGCAGACGTACCCTCTCATAGACGCAGCGACAGCGGTACCTCCATCGCCTCCAGGGACGGCGCCTGAAGTGCACCTCCTACTACAACTCGAATGCTCTATATGACTCGCAACTACGACCTGGTGCGTCTCTGTTTCCAAGCATGGGTGGTGAATTCCTCATATTAGCCCACAGAATCTGAATGAAGTTTACCTCTCATTCTCGCTACGACATGCCAGGGCTCATTCACCTTTCTCTACCGGATCTCTGTGTGTACTTTGGAACCACTCAAGTTTATTGATGTCATTTATGTCCGGAAGTGGCCGAGAAGCAGCGCAGTTAGCATGGATGACGCTTGTTTGCCTCTCTGTTGACGGCCTCGGGGCTCCGAGGCTTAGTGTCAAGCTGGCGTCCCGACGCACAATCACGCGTATAAAGGCGAGCAGCTGCGGAATCTGCTTCATTCCCCTTCTTTCCCCCTTCTTTCACCTGCCTGGTGCAGCCTATTTCTAAATCCTTAACCATGTTGCCCGTCGCTTTCGTCCTGCTATCGCTCTTGGCTGCTGGTCAGCCCTCGCTCGCCTCGCCTTTGCCCGGCCCCGCTCAGGGAATCCCTCTCGCGCTCAGTCGCCGCGGTATGAGACAGACTCCCGCCGGCAACACCACGAAGATCCCGCTGTTCGACGATGAGTTCGTGGTACGTTCTTCCGCCCATCTTCCGTCCATTTCACTCACAAGATCAGGCCCGAGAACTGCACAACGTGCTGTCCAAGTACGAGAAGGCCCCCGACGCCCTTCAAGGCATCAATCTGGCGCCCGAACGCAACCTCGACGCGCCGCCTGATGTCAGCGCGAACGTTACCGCGGGCACCACGAACATCGATCCCAACGCTGTTGGTGGTGCCGACGCGGACGCTCAGGAGGCGCCTCTTCTCTCTGGGCCGCAGCCTCCTGTCAACGTCGTCACAGGCTCCGCTACTTCAGGACACCTTCCTCTGAAGGACTTCATGTCCGGTTCGCTTGACTTGCTCTACTACGGGCCCATCGGCATCGGCACGCCCGCTCAGAGGCTGACCGTCGATATCGACACTGGCTCCGCAGACCTCTGGGTTCCCGTCGACTGTGACAACTGCCAGGGAGGTGACTCTGCCCGACGTCAATTCGATAAGTCGGCAAGCTCGACGTACATTGCTGGAAATAATCAGGAAGTCACCATAAACTACGTGCGCTTTGCCTCGCTCCTGGACTGAGGCCCTAGCTGACTTGTGGACAGGGCTCGGGCAGCGTCAGCGGCGTCGTCGCCTCCGACATGGTCAACATCGCCGGGCTGCGCATCGAGAAGCAGACCTTTCTAGCTGTCAACTCGGAGTCTGATGACTTCAACTCGCTTCCCAGCGATGGACTCATCGGATTGGCGTTTCCCAGCATCGCACAGACGAAGCAGCCGACTGTCCTCGAGAACTTGTATATGCAGGGTCAGATCAAGACGCCCACGTTCAGCGTCCATCTTGAGCGTGGCCACGACCAAGGATCCGAGGTATGTTCATCGCACATTATGCGTTGACAAGCGGTTCAGCTTACACTTCGTCAAGCTTTGCCTCGGGTGCTATGATTCCAGTAAAGCGACAGGCCCACCCACTTGGGTACCAATCAATACGAGGGTGCGCTCGTTGTCGTATCTGTCTTGCAAAACGGGCTGAATGTTGGATATAGACGTACTGGACCGTACCGATGGATGGTATCGGTGCCAACACCGGGCACTCTACCCCTACGGACATCTATGCCGTGAGTCGCATGCCTTTGAACGTCCATGCTGTCTCGGACGCTCATATCCTTCAAAGGCCATCGACACTGGGACCACGTTGATCTACCTTCCCGGTGGCGTGGCCGCCAAATTCTATGCGATGGTGCGATTCACTTCCGTTGCGATTGCTTGTACGCTCATCAGCTTTCAGATCAACGGGTCCAAGCCTGCACCCCAATACGGGCCAGGTGAGCACGCGCTTCGGTTCTAGTTCACCGCCGGCACTAAACCATTCTTACAGAGTACTTCACGTATCCGTGCAACTCGAAGCTCGACATCAACTTCATCTTCAACGGCCAAAGCTTCTCGATGAATCAGTATGACTTCAACTTGGGTATGTCGGAGTTCAAGTCCCATTTTGCTGCGTTTCTGACATACAGCAGGTCGTACAGGCGTGAACTCGCCGGATTGTGTTGGCGGTATCATCGCGATGGGCAGCGACTTCCCGTCGAATCTTGCCATCATCGGTGCGTTCATCTTGCGCAGTCTAAACACTGGACTAACCACCTATGCAGGCGATGAGTTCCTCAAGTCATGTATGTTCTCGTTAACGCATGGATCCAGCAGCATGCTGACGCGACTCTCAGGGTACACGACCTTCGATTTCTCCACCCATGGGCGCGTGGGCTTCGCGCCCAGCATCAACAACCGGCACTAATACAGACGAGCGTGCCATAGGGCAATTATGCATCTATGAACACATTTCTACACGCTTCCTTTATGATCCTCCCATGCCCTACACTATGCGATAGTAATGTACTGTATACCAAGACGTCGAATCATCATCGATGAGCTTCGTAACGCAGCCCTTAGTTGTCCTTGAGCTTACGACCGCCGCCAAGCACCTTGCGGCGCTGGCCCATCATATAAGTGAAAAGAACATATAACGCTGTACATGGGGTCAGATGCATATCTTGCAGAGGCAAAGGAGCGCGTACCTGGTGCCCAGACGAGGACCATAATGCCTCGCAGGTAGTCCATGAAGCCCCACGCTCCCTGATACCAGGATCGGAATCCCGGGACAGGAGAAGAGTTGGGCAAGGAGATCCAGGTCAAGAACCATTCCGAACCCGCGCCTATGGGGTACAGAACGTAGAATGCGGAGTAGCGGATCCAGACGAGCCATCGGGGTGGCTGCAGGCCGAGGAGGTTGAACGTGTAGAAGGAGTAGCGGATGATCTCCGAGAACGACCACGCGATAATCATGGACGCAAACGCGGGGTTAGCACGCGCCTGCAAGGGGAGATAGAGCATTAGCGTGGATCTCGCGAGCGCCAGCCACCACACGCACCGTCGCTGATTGTTCCACCACCGCCCACACGAGGAGCAGCCTGCTCGTCACCTGCATCGCGGTCGTCGGGAGCGAGCTGCGCACGAGCCCGAGCGCGACGTGCGCCACCTCGAGCACGGCGAAGGACTGCACGAGCGCGACCTGCGGGCCGACGCGTCCGTACACGGTGGCCATGCGCGCGACAGGCGCCTGGAGGAACCCGGGGAGCCACCACCGGCTGTGCGCCTTCGTCGCCGAGCTTGCGGATCGGAGGAATGACGCGGAGGACGAGAGCAGCTTGCCAACGTAGCTCGACGCAGTGACTGGTCCGGAGGAGGCTACTTGCGCCGCGCGCCCGTCTATGTTGGTGATGTGGATGAGGGCGAAGATGAGGACATATGCCCACGCGAGCCCGGAGGCGACGTTGTAGAATATGAGGTACTTGTTCGCGAGATCGTTCTTCGCGGCAGGGCCTAGGGGAAGGCGCGCCTTGGTGGGTACACGTATACGGTCCGTAAACTTCACCCACGCACTAGTTTTGGAGTTCCCCCTGGAAGAGGATGACCTGGTTGTCGCTTTAGAGGACATGGTCAATTGGAAGGGAGGGGGGAGTCGGTTCGTTATGTGTCGTGAACGTCGCGGAAAAGATGTCGGCCACTGTCACGAACGCGTTATTTGATGTGACCGACGCCTGATGGTTGCTATTTCCGCATTCAGAAATTTAAAACAAAGGCCTTTGGTGAGTCACAACTCGATCGATTTACAGATCTATTGTAGGAGGAATACACGGCGACAAGCTGTACGGAATGCTCTCTAGGTTACATTTATCCGGTTTCTTCCATCAAGAGGAAGAAGCGGCCGTGTATAGCTGTCTAACTTTGTCCACCCGGTCTCCTGTTGGCGAAGGACGTGAGCTTGAGCGCAAGAAATGGTTGAGCTAAGCTCACCAAGCAATGGTATGCTCCTTGATACCGGTTCTATAGTCGCGAGCGCCGAATGCATCAGTCTGGACAGATCGTCCGCTGCAGCTCTCTCGCTCCCACTTGCACGACCTCGAGACGCCTCGCGCAGGCGCATCAGCTCTCCAGCCACCACATACGCAGCAAGCAGCCATATAGACCCCATCATCGGGTCGACGATGCGCATCTCAGAGATCGCAAGCCGCGAGGGGAAGGAAAAGATTTCCTTGGCAGCCATGAGCATCTTTTGTCCCGATTGCGGATTGGCCAACGCGACGGGACGGTGCAACTGGATGCACGCCGCGTAGACCGTACCGTGTGCGGCCAGCAGCGCGCGCTGCTCGCCGAGATCCCGCGAGCCAAAGAACGTCGGAAGGTCTCGTCGCGCAAGTGCGGCCATGATCGTATCGAGGGAATTGAGGGTTGCCACAAAAGTCGCGAGTCGCTGCTGTGGCATATCTGGAAGAACATGTTAGAAGCAAAGTTTACAGACAATGAATGACGCGTACTAGGTCGGTAGGATTTGCCGAGTAGGAAAGCTCGCTCCCACAGTATGGCTGCCTTCGCGTGGACGGCCAGGATGCTAGGTGTCCTTGCATTGTCTACGCCACGCAGGAAATTCTCCGTCAGGCTGCTCGTGATAGTAGGAAGAAGGCGGCCCTAATTCAAAAGATCGTGAGCCTGATACTGGTATCTACAGACAAAATGCCTCACCTGCGCGTAGTCACTCCTGCATATAGGCCACGGCGTGTCGACCTGACTTTCAGGCCTATCGCTAGGAATGGGTAAACTTGACGATTCGCCCATGGCCACGGTCCAGTTCTTGTCGCGGGAAACGATGGTCCAGAAAGCGATGATACGCTCGCCTTCTTCCACTGGATCGACAGCACATGGCATTCGCAGGTCGCTGTTCCCAATGGTGGCGGGGCGCGACGTGCGTATTTTGTGTAGACCGCACGCCAAGATGACAGCGGCCACTGCGCTGAGGCGTTGCCTAGCTTCTGAGGCAGAGTCAGCAAGATGATGGCGGCGGGCTGGAGAGGCTTACCTAGGAATCGTCCGTTGATGATGTAGTAATGCGCCAGAAGAACCTCCGCCTGGATGTAATGCATCACGTCTTGAGGCCGTCTACTAGCCAACGCGCGCGCCGTTTGCGAGGTTGCACGCGAGAGTATGCGCGGCACGAGGGGAAGAAGAGAGGAGACCCGTAGAGCGGAGGCGGCGCAAAGGCACATGCAGATGATCAATGCAGAGGATCGTCCGGCCTGTATATCCGGTAGGACAGCAGACCGAAAGCGGGACTCGTCGAGGAAGAAACCGAAGTTCGCGGCGTATGGCAGGAATGTATGAACCCTATCTGGTGTCAGCGCCAAATCGCATCCAGAATCCAAGCGACGTACAAGTACTGCACCACGCTGGCAGGCGGTTCTTCCGACGCCCACCAATTTGAGGAAGAAGCACGCTCTGGTCAAGAAAAGTGAGCCTTCGACTTCGCGATATATAAGCACAACTGACCAAGGATACGAGGAAACCCGGGTGGGTCAGCAGCTGGCGCCGTCGCATACGGATCGTGCAAGGTAATCTCCGTTGCTGGACCGGAGCGCGAGGACTGAAGCTGCTGCAAACGCTGTTCAAGCGCCTGGATATTCTGCTCGAGAACCCTCGCCGGGGAAGGCCCCGAGTCCGCGTACTCGCATTCCTCGGCCCTATTGTGGCGCTCGCATTGAGCGCAAATAGGGCGGCGACCATCACATTTCTGGAAATACGTGGCTCAGTACTAGTGTTTGGGACCTTGGGAGAGTGTCACGTACGATACGCCCTAGATAAGAATCGTCGTTAGTCTTGAGAGTGACATGTAAGGTGCAGAACTAACGCACTCTGACGACAGGTGAGGCAAGCATGTCCTCTGGTGCCTCTTCGTCCATCTCCAGGGGAAAGAGGACTACCAATGCGCTCGGGAGGCGGGTTAGGCGTGCTAGGGCGACTCATGTTAAAACCACGGTTGTCCCTCAACGCATAGGCGGCCTCATACTTATATGAGGCAGTCTATAACACGGTGTCGGCGCCTACGTCGCGCGAAGGGCGCATCACTGCCAAAGTAAGGCATATGCGCAGAGGGATAGGCACACAGTGTGTGCGTTGCATTGTGCAAGCCGCAGAGCCGACAATCGAGTATTCTTGTGATATCACCAGGTGCTCCTCGGGCAAGGCGGTTTGTCACCGAGCTAAGCCGTGGTTGACTTAACAGAAGATTCAGTAGAGAGTGTGTGTTCAGATTGGACTGCTACCTCTTGCGAGTGGCTCAAACGCACAGAGCGGAAATCGCCCGCGACGAAGTCGTGTTTCCGACGACTTCGCGCCAAAGTATCTGCGCACCTTCTGCTCCAGTGAAGACGGAGGAGTTTCTCTTCCGATATGGCTATACGTCTCATAGCAGGTGTGTTGCAACACCCTGGCGGTTCAACTTGCTGCCCGTCTGGTCTCGACTTTGGAGCCAGCTCTTCTTTCAGTAGAAACTCTCCTGTGGGGCGCGTCACTGTCTTGAAGAGGGACAGTAGAGCGGCAGTTTGGGGAACGATTCTAGTGCCTCTTGCGGTCCAAACGAGTTACCGGAACTGCGATGTGGTGGTGGTTGATGATGCGCTTTCATTTCTGGCCAGCAGCCTCGTTCCCGTGTGATATACACGTGAGTTCTGGATTCCCACGGTTGAACTTCGGGGTGCGATTTCGAGCGGATGCTCCAGAATTCTTCACAGAATCAGAGAATGACTCAGGAAGAAACCTCCACCACTCAGCCCATTGCGTAAAAATCATGGGTAAGGACCGCACAATAGCGGATCGAAGTTGAGCGAAGGTGATGAGTAATACATGACTTCCATAGGATATAGGACACAGAAGGCAAAAAGGTGTTGTCCCAAAAGCACGCGAGAGACATGCGAATAGAAGCAAAAGTACATAGCGAGATCTACTTGCGCTCGACGTCGTAGTCTCGCTCGTTGTCGTAGTGGATGGTTTGCTCGACGTTGATCTTCACAGGTCCGACCTTCGAAGCTATGCCGAAGGTCCCATTCGTCGTACTCTCCTCTTGTCGCTGACCGGAGGGAGGCTGTCTCCTGGACTCCAGTACTATGACGGGTCCAGAAGAAGACGTCGTCCGACCATCGCGCACTATGAAGCGGGCATTCAGGCTGAGAATAGGTGAGTCGCAGCCATGAATAATCATTCTCGTTAACTCACGTGGCTAGGAAGGTGTTTGCTGGAGCACGACGTTGAGACGAAGTGGGGTACAGGGTAAATCACAGGAGACATACCGTACACTGGAAGCAAGGTTAGCGGCGACATCTGCGACGTGGTTTTGGCAGGACTCACGCTTTCCAATGGCGAAGTGAAGGCCCAAGAAGATGAAGTTGTCGTTCATGGCGACCCACTGGGAATATGAGCCGTAGTGCAGGTGATGTTCATAGGGAAACTCACGCAGATCATGGACACGACAGTAGCGATACTAGGCTCCGAGTTGAGTCATTAAACAAAGTACACCGCAGAACCAGTACTCACCAAGTCAGAGAGCCGTTCTCAAAGGCGTACAAAATGAGTGAGTCGATAACAGCGTTGAGGCTAATAAAGGTAAGCGTGTAGCTGACGCGGCGTAAGATAGACCACTCACTGAGGCATGCCGTTGCGGCTTTTATACAGAAGGACAAATAGAGACACCGTGATCGCAATGTCGACAATGGACGACAGCGCGAGGCCGAGGGAGAAAACCCACTTGCCCTACGAAGTCAGTGGGATACGCACCGACATGAAGCTCACTCACGAAGAAATGGGCCTTGAAGGCGGAGAACGTGCCGTAGTACACCCTGTATGGCTTGAGTGAGCGATTGTGCGCAATAGACGTATACTCGGTCAGCTCACATTGTCCCTGTCGTCACTGAAAGACCGCGAATGAGAATCAAAGGGAGGCTGAAATGGTCCTAGGCTTACCGCATGCAGATACTGTCCGGTGACGTGAGTCAGGAATAACGCGACCTACGACCAGGCAAACTCACTAAGACGCAGCGCAGCAAGGGCGAACTAGGATACTTTCAGTGTGGATGTTGATGAAGAATGTCCGCGAGACGTACGATTGGTCCTGCGATGTAATAGTTCTTGCGGCTCACTGCGTCGAAGGTAAGCGCTTCGCATTCCGAAAGAAGGAGTGGCACGCACATAAGAAGATACGTCGCGTGAGGAAGCTGAGGAGGTGAGACAAGGTCTTCAAGTCGATTGAATGGTGCTCACATGTGTACAGTGAATGTGGTAATCGCCTAGCGACGATGTCAGCTACTGGAGACGTCGAAGAAGGCAGGAATGGGGAGCTTACCGTAAACATGATGGTGATCTGCGCAGGTCAGTGAGCACCAATTGACGCAAAATTACAGCGGTCCTCACCGCAATGCTCCTGAGGAAGGAACCGTCAGCTGGGATGAGGGATCAAGGCAAGCCCTGGTCGACTAACCAGTGTATCCTGTCAATCGTTCCTTGCTGGTGACCCAAGTATCCGATGAGATATCTCCACGCCGCCGTCCAGATCATGGCACTATGAATGATATCCAAAGACCAAATCATACCGACCTGGAGGATTGATGCGTCAGTGAGGGGACAATTCGGTGCGGGGTGCATACTCACAAGTGACTTGACCTTCATGCTATCCTTCGGGTATAACTTCCTATAGACGACGGCCTGCGCTGTCACCATTCCGCTCAACCTAGCGCGTTAAGTCAGCGACGGTCAACATCGAGAGCTTGACCACGCACAGAGCCGCGAACAGCGAGCCCAACAAGATGGCTCCATAGGTCGTGTTGATGTCCGCTGAGACCGCCATAATCGTCAGCGAAGGAAGGGAGAAGAGAAACTCGCCAGACGCGCGCAACGGGCGCATTTATAACATGGGTGACGCACCTTTGGGCGCCCCTATGGCTACGCGCCGACAACTTTATTCCACAGGGGAACAATAGCATGCGGTTCGCGTCAGCGCGCGCTTTCCGAACGCACCTCGCCAGTGCGCGGCGCTCGGACGCGCGATGCCGCGGCAGCCCTCTTTGCATCAAGCTGCCCGTCCCCCCGGACTCCCCCCGCGTCTTCCATCTCATCAGTGGCGGCAGTCGCCTCCTTTTTGGCACACCACGGCCGGGGTAGGGAACTTCCATGATTTGGCACCAACTCAGAAGAAGAAGTTCGTCAATTGAGACCTGCTCGAACCTCGCGACATGACGAGGGGTGGTCGCGCACGCCGCCTGCGACAGCCGCGCGCATTGGCCGCTATTGGCCGGCAACGCGGGTGGCGCTGCGCATTCTACCTCGGCGGCCTCACAGGCGTCGCATGAGATCTGTACTCTGACTCCCCGACCCAACCTCAGTCGTAAGTTTCGCACTTCAGCAAGCAGAATGCGTACCTCTACTCTCTCGTAAGCCCAGTACTCGTGCCATTCAACGTCAGCTGAACGCGGGGACGTACCGTAGCAGTTCCGTCGGTCTGCCGCTGTCTCCGTGCGACGTCCTCGCAATCACTGACGCGCGTCCTGATCACATACTGGCCAACGAATCGGAAGAAAACCGACAGTGTTTTGATCTCAGCCACAGAACCTGTTTACCGCCCTGCAGATCACTGGCGACGCGCTGGGGAAGGCCCCAGAGAAGAGCACATAAGTCAGCTGTATACTCATTGCTGGACCTGCACACAAAAGCTTCGATGGGGTGCCCGGGCGAGACGCCATTCATAGAGCGCTCGCAGTGATACTGAAACTGAATGGTGGAAGTCGAAAGAAAGCCACGCCACATGGAAACTTCCAAATTCAGCCATCTCCGAATTTCCCCACATCGTCACAATTGCACCTGATCTCAGATCTCATCTCCCCGTTCCCACCACCCCGTCGCCATGCTCACACGCGCACTCTATAGTCTATTCCAGCCTTCCGCCTAGTCCGTTCCAATCCATATAGTCCATTGCGATCCATATAATCCATTCCAGCATTCATCAGGACCGCTGCAGTAAAGAGACAACAAATCAAGTATTACTTTGGTCAACAGGCAACTAGATATACACCGCGACGAGCGCGTAAAGTAAACACAACCAACATATCTCACCGCCAGGAGGGCGTACAGGGGACGAAAGATCGGAAGAACAAGAGTAACAAGGTCCCATCGAGTGACAGACGGTTTTCGCGCAACGGAAGCCTCTTCCACCTAGGACCTCCTGCGCACCAAGAGTCACTCGCGCCATCAAGCATTGAAGTCGCGAACTATTTGCTGCCTCCGCGATCCGACGACGTCTCTTCATCGTACTGCACCGTGCGCTGAACGTCGACGCTGATCTGCAGCGCGTTCAAGGTCTTGCAGCGGTGCTGTTCCAGGCTGTCGGCTTCGCGATCGTGTCGCTCGAGCACGATGATACCCGGCTGGCCGATGGAGGAGCTCCTCGACTCGCGTATCATATATCGCATGTTAAGCCTGGAGAGAACGACAAGATAAGCGATGGGCCAGCGGGGAGAAATGGAGGGGCTCACGTCGCGAGGAAGGTGTTCGCTGGAAAATATCGGTAAGCAATCGAATGACACGGCGGATGCTACGGCGGCGCAAAGACATACCGTATACTGTCAACGGTGAGGAAGGTCAGCGACGTGAGCAATCGATGGAGGGAAGGACGCACGCTTTGCGATAACGAAGTGCAAGCCAAGGAAGATTAGGTTGTGATTCATAGTAATCCACTATACACGCGGTCAGTGTATGACTCGGCAAGCGCTCTCGAGGCCACCTACACATATCATGGAAACAATAGTGGCAAAACTACAGAAGCCGTGAGCGCCGTGCATCGGGCCAAGCATCGAACGCACCATGTTAGAGATCCGCTCTCGAAAGCGTACAAAATCAGAGTATCAATCATGTCGGTCAGTCTGAAGAATAGTCAACGACAGAACTTCGCCAGAGAACGGTCGCTACTCACCCAGGCATACTCAGCGGCGTGCTCTTCCGACTCCGATGCAAAAGAACGAAAAGACAGCCCGTGATCAAGGCGTCGACTGCGGAAGAAAGAGCGAGTCCCAGCGTGAAGACCCACTGCGTGATCCTGTGTCAGAACGCGTATGCTGGACGATCGTAGAGGACTTACAGAGAAGTGCTCCTTGAAATCAGCGAAGTTTCCGTAATGAATCCTGGTCATGGGTAAGCGAGAAGAGGGGCGAAGATCGAACTGAGCCATACATGGTTCCGGTTGTGACTGAACATCATCAGTATGCACGAATGCCTACGCAAGAGAAAAGTGCGTACCACAGGCAGATGCTAGGACGCGATGTCAGTCAAGGGCGGTCTTCCTCTATTCATGATCGGCTCACCTAGTCGTAAGACCGCAAGGATGGTCTATACCGAAGTCAGTTCACCACATGGAGGGACGGGAGAAGCGATCAACAACTCACGACCGCCGCGGTGAGATAGTAGTTCCCATGAGATACTGCGCCGACAACCACATTAGCGCGGGAAGGGAACATGCTACCTGCCACCCACAAAGATGAATCCGCCGAGCAAGGAATCTGGACACGCGGGCGACCGAAAATGTCAGCACTAAGCGCGAAACATGCGCGGTAGAACGCACAAGTGGACAAGGAAGGTGAGAGATGCCTAAAGGTAATAATAATGAGATCGTGTCAAGTCCAGGAAGGGAGATAATTACCGTAAATACGACGGTCATCTATGAGTGAGGCGCGATGAGCGGGGGCAAGATCATGACGGTACTCGCTAGGACTACGCACCGCGATGCTCCTACGGGGGATAGGGTGAGTCAATGACATGGTCCTACGCACCCATGATCTACGACGTACCAGGGTATTTCTGCGATGCCCTGCGTATCGCCGAAGCCATCTATCAGGTAGGTCCATCCCGCTGCCCATACTGCCATGCTGTGGAGTGCATCGAGCAACCTGCGAACGGCGAGTGAGCGGATCGATAGGCATGAACGCAGTGCGAGCGCTTACCACACCGCGCCGACCTGGTCAGGGAGTTAGCGAGCGCACGGAGGCGACAGGGCGACGACGCACCAATGACTTCAGCCGTATGCTGTCCCTCTTCAAGTACAACTTGACATAGACGACGGTCTGCGCGGTGACCATCCCGCCTAGCCTGCATAC
>JAMQCK010000994.1:0-13206 GCA_024196135.1 Pleurotus ostreatus/Saccharomyces cerevisiae fusant | reverse complement strand
GCACTCAACCACGACAGCAACCAAGAGACGGGTTTCCTGACGTACCCTCGCGAGCCATGGGTCGAGCAGGTGGACTTCCGCAGCAAGTGCACGACGATCTCAGACGAACAACCGAAGACGCCAAAGCCGGCGAAGCGCTCGCGTCTGCCCTCGCTTGACGACATTAGCCGCCGCATGGGTCTCGCTAAGGGTGCCAAGGAAAATGCTGTTCCCAGCCGCCTGCCCGCATTCTTGCAGCCCGTGCGCCCGAACCTGCGCCGCAACGTCAGCGCGCCGGTGCCAGAAATCCGTGTGACCGCACCCGTCGCGCAGGCCAAGCCGCCCGTGCCCTCGATCACGGTCACTTCACCGACGCAGCCGATCGAGCAGCGCGAGCGCGCGTCCATCGACATGCTCTCCACCCTCCGCCGCCGTTCCCCAAGCGGTGGTGAGAAGGAGCTGCGCAAGCCCGCACCGACACCGGCGGAACCGCGTATCGAGATGGACCTCGGGTCGACGGCGCGCGAGCCCAGGCTGGAGATGCTCAAGGGATTGCGTGGCCAGGCACCGAGGGACGCGCCGGCCTCGCCGAACCGCCAGCAGCGGTGGAAGCGGCACAGCGCCCCCGCCGAGCTCGTCGCGCGCCCTCGCGCGGGCTTCGCGCATCCCGTGCTCTCCATGCCCGGTGGTTTCTAAGTGCGCACGCACCCGATACCTCACTTTGTCGCCATTACACCCCGTCCCTCTTTCGTCTTCGCCTGTACCGTTTCGTCTGTCTCCTGCGCTACTTTACTCTGCCTCACACCACTACACCCCGTCCGCCTTCACTTTGCTCGTTCACACAACCACTCTCGCGCTCCGAGTACCCAGGACCCCAGTATTTATTGCCTCTGCGCTGCGCACCAGCCTGGTCTGGATCCGCACGCACTGCGAGCTTGGTCTCGTTGCCCGTTCGTACGTACATTGACCTCGACATCAGTCCTGCGTGAACGCTCCGTGTTACATACTACCACAGGCCATTGCTGAGCGATGCGCCTTCTATAGCTACTAGGAATCGCATGCTTGTTACAACCCTGCGGCGCACTGACGACGTGAGCAGTCCTCGAGGCAATGTCGATGCTCCTTGCCAGGTCAGTTCTTCAATGCAACACGGGGGGCATGCAGTCGTCCCGCTTGCATGGTGCATGTGTATGAGCATATACACCCGCAACTTGAAGGTGAGGGACGTACTCAGAGAACAGGTAATAAGGGGACTCGGGTCGCTTGAGAGGTAGGGCCTTGTATAGTTGAAGACAGTCGTCAAGCCCGTAAATATCGAGGACTTCCAAGAAGTGCTCGTTCTGTTGGATGCTTTCGACTTGGTAGGGGCGCAACGGCGTCATGAGATGAACTTTGTTCCGCGACGACGAGGTCGCAGTCGAGGCCATGGCAAGTAGCATATAGCGCGCGCCGTATTTGTCGCGCTCTCTGCAACAAATGTCATCGCGAAGATATCGACTGGCTCGTTGCACGACCGTGTTCGCAGCGCTTTCAGCCCACGATAGTTTGATCGCGATAGCTGAGCGCATTCCAGGAGCGCGGAGCGATATCTTACGCCACCAGGCGCATACATGCGGGGGCGCGAACACGTCCCAGGACGGGAACAGAGGGGCAGCTTCCTCTCCTTCTGCCGCCAGATACGTGTAGAGGTTGACCCAAGCCTTTCAGAGAGGTTCCAAGTCTTGCCTATCGGGCCAGAGGTAGAGAAACACTTATGTGAGCAGCTCTGCGGGTAGGCGGCGAATAGGCGGACTCGCGGCGCTGAATATCTTCCTGAAGCGCGTCGTTCTCCCGCTGCAGCTGCTCTATCTGTGCCGCAATACCATCCGCTTTGGCTCGAATGGCTGTGATCTCGTTCTCGAGTCTGTCACTCGCAGCCGACGAGGGACTCGCGCCCGATCTGAGCATTGGTACCACGTCTGAGGGTTTGGCGGAGAACGCTGCAGGAGCGTTCGCGTTGCCGATATCCCCCATAGTTATGGGAAAGACGTCGGAAAGAGAGGATACATATATGCGCTTTTGCCTTCGTGAGCGTTGGGGAAGAGCCTTTGGTCTCAATGAACTCTGAATGAACGCGTGACATCGCATCATGCGTCACGCATCGCCTGCTTGTACCCCCATACCCAATTTTCCCACCTTTCATAGGCTGAGACTCCTTACAAATAGCATTCCAAGGGCAAGTATGAGAGCGCGCAAAAGCAGCGAAAATTCCATTTTACACACAACAGGATAGCAGATAAGTAGAGAACACCTTCGAGGCGGCGTACACGGGCACGGAGCGGGCACGGTAAGTAGGTATAAGACAGACACGGCAAGTATAAGACAGGAAACGGTAGGTAAGATACAGAAAACGTTCGACGAGCAGAGCAGGGGATCCATTCCATTAGTAGTAGAGATGCAGAGAGATGAGATTCAGCGGCAGATCAGAGGAGAGCATAGGAGAGGGAGACATCGAAGGGAAACAGACGAAACACGTTGTACAGAGAAGTCGAGGCACCGCCGCGACCTATCACAGAGCGATCAAGGCCTCCGCGCTGTCCACTAGCTCTGCCGACACTGGCACGCCCGCATACTGGCATGCAAGGCAATAGCGCGAAAGCATCTTCTCGGCATGCTCCCTCGCGCTCTCCGCCTGTGCCTTGATCAACCGAGCCTTGCGCACCACCTGCTCCGGCGCAAGCGCCTCGTGCAGCACGTCCTCTGGCTTCGGGGGTGCGCCATAGATGCGGGTGTAGGCGAGGCCAGCCATGGCGTTCAGGTGGTGGGCGGCCAACTCGGCGCTGTCGGTTCGCTCCTTGGCGCGCTTGACGGCGGACTGAAGGTGGGCGGTGGCGGCGGCAAGGTCGCCAGAGGTGGGGAGGGGGGTGTCGTCGGGGAGATCGGCCTCGGCGACGCGGGCGTGGCGGCGCATCTTCCGGTCGTAGGGCTTGGACGCCTGGCGGGCCTTGCGGTTGCGGCTGGGGAGAGGCGGCGACTGACGCTTGGGCGCGAGGTCCATCGACAGGATGCTGTCGTTCAGCTCACGGACGAGGCGCTCCTCGGGAGTAGCTACGTGCAGCTGCGAGAGAGAGAGAGGTATGAGCGTCGGATAACATGGAGCAGACGAGGATCGCTTACATCGTTGATGGCCTGCACGGCAATGGAGACGGTGGGCTCAACAGAGCCTTCGCGAGGGGTCGCGGGCGCGGAACTCTCAGAGTTCGAGTCGGAGCCAGAGGAGCTTGTGCAATCGGAGGTGTGCTCGCTCTCGGACGAGGCGCAGTACGCAGCCCACTCCTCATCCGACATGGGATACTGAAGCTCCTCAAGCTCGGGTTCGGCGATGGTTATGTCGGCGACCTGGTTGGCGAGCTTGTCCATCTGGAGCTGGTACTTGCGCTTCTGCGCCCGCGCCCGCCGCGCCAAGGCGCACACCTGCCCGAGTTGTTTGTGGTACTGGTGAATGTCGTGCGCGACGTTGTTGATGATCTTTTCAGAGCCCGTTAGAGCGCCCTTGCCGTTCATGTTGAGGCGCGCCGCGTAGGGGTCGCTCTGCACGACGTTAGTTGTGGAAATGCGACGGAGGGCAGGTAACCTACATGACGGGCCATCTCATTGAGCCTCCTTTCCGACCGGCGCAGGCGGCACTGGCGGTCATCTTCGTCGACGAGCTCCATGCGAGAAGGTGTGTTCCAGAAGTTGTACTTGGAACGCTTGATGTGCTTGCGGCGTGCCGTTGGGGGTTTGCGATTGAGATAGTCGGACGGCTGAGCACCTGGTTGCGGTTTGCAGGCCATTGTGATGAGAGGGTGGGTTGTGACTGATGATGATGATGATGGGGAGAAGGGGGTGTTCCGGTGATGCAGACGGCGAGCGGCGCGTCGACTAGAGCAGATGACTAGAGAAGCATAAGCTAGGATCCAATGCGCCTTACGAGCAGCACTCACGGATGCAGACACCTGGGTGGTGGCTGGAGGGCGACGACGAAGCGCGGCGCTTAACGTCGAAGTGTGGCGTCGCCGAACAAGGGAAGCCTTATTGGGCAAGGTCGTCTCTGCGACGACTGTGGAAGTGAGGAATGTGGCGAGGGCGTCAGCGGGCGGGCAGACGGCGCGGGAGTGCTGGGCTGCTTTCTGGGGGATGGTGGGGGTAGGAAAGCAAGGAGCTGTGGGAACAGCTGTGCCTCGGCGGCGCTGGTTAAAGAGATCAGCGGCTTAGGGGGGTCGGTGATGAATTTGGCCGACCGGCCGGCAGAAGGCCGCCTTGTCGGCGAAGAACAATGGGATCGCTGAATGGAATCGCTTGCCGGGCCCCCGTCTGGCCATCAACCGGGGTCAGAATGACTGGCGAGAACGCCGCAAGGGCACCCACATTGCTAGTATGCTGCGATAATTGAATCGATAAGACCCCATTGCGTTCCTTGGCTGTGATGCACTGCAGTCAACAGCTGCACTGAACGAGTGCATTGGAGTCGAAGCCTAGTAAAGGTGCTGTGGTAACTTCACTGACCTTCCGGTTGACGGCCGGGATGATGAGGGGCAGGGCGCCACGCCCGCCTCATGATGGCCAGCTGATGCACCTCGACGAGCTTGCCGGTTCGCATCGAAGGTTCCTGATACTGATGATAGCTACGCCACGTACCGAACCCGGTAAACGGACGCTGGGATGAAGATCGCGGCGGACATGAAGGGCATGAATTGCTCATTAGCAGAGTACAGTGGCGTAGCGTTACATGCGGAAGAATCCTGGTACAGGAAAAGGTGCGGCGACAGCGAGCTATGGAGCATGGTATCTGTGGTGTATGGTTAGTATGCGGGAATAAGGAATCAGGTGGAGATGGGGGAAGAGTCAGAGAACCGAGAATCGACAAAGCACGATGGCTTCAGACGGCACTTCCTATTGCTTCGGTGCGTTCATCCTACAGAGAGAGACAGAGAGGGTACTAGGGAACTCATACTCACCAGTTGGAATATCCGTAACCCACAGCGAGGGGAACGTGAACGCGGTGAAGAAGGAATGAGAAAAGAAGTTTTCTGTGCATGGCCCGACGCGACACGCGATCGAACAAATACGCGCAACCGACGCCACAAAATCAACCCAGCTTCACCTGTGACGCCATGGCGGACGTGCGCGCGCTGCTCAAGCAGAAACGACAACAAGCCGCGCCCAGAATAACCCATCCCCTCGCGCAGTATACCCCGAACAACCAGCTGCAATGCAAGGCGTGCAATATTCCCGTGAAGGAGTTCATGTGGGAGGGGCACGTTGGTAGCAAGAAGCATCGCACTGCTGTCGCGCGTCTACGCGAGGAGCAAGCACGGGCGGAGGCTGCACGCGCAGCCGAGGAGGCACAGGAAGAGGAGGAAGATGATGAGTATGAGGAGGCGGATGGCAAGCGGAAGAAGACCTCTACGCCAGACGAGACGCCCGCGAAACGACAGAAACCCGACAACGCTGGCGGCTTTCCCTCTGACTTCTTCTCCGATCCCAATCGACAACTGCCCCAATCCACTGCGGACGATGACGACGGCGATGGTGACGGGATGCAGGTGGACGGGCCGTCGGCTCAGCAGCAAGCACCAGCCGCAGACGATCCCCTCGCGGCGGAGTATGCTGCATTCATGGCCAGCGTCGCGCAGACAGCAGCAGACGCGGAAGAGGCACATCACGACAAATACGAGCGCGCGACTGTCTTTGCCGAGGCGCAGATCAATAACGACGCGCTTGTGGGCATGCCGCCGGCAGCTGAGCCCGTCATTGCGGAACGTGTCGACGAGGGCGCACCTCCAGACGATCCCGAGGAGACCGAGGAGCAGAAGCGCGAGCGCATAGACCGGGAGATTATCATGGATCGGTGAGTCGCCGTGTTTCCTGCCTTAGCCCTATTACTGACGTTGGGACCAGGTTGATTGAGGAGGAGCGGGCACAGGAAGAAGCTGACATGAAGGTGGCCATGATGAAGCGACGACTAGAAGAACTCAAAGCACGCAAGGCGAAGAAGAAGGCCGGCTCATGAACATCTTCCAGTACCTCACTTACCCTCCCTCTTGCATACGACCGAACCATCAATGAATACCTGCAGTGCACGTATTTGGCTTTCTCGTCTTCGCTCATTCACCCTTCTGCAATGCATATCATTCATCTCTGGTAGGCGCTTTCATTTTCATCTGTTGTTACACCCTATACAGCATCAACCCTACAAAACCTCGTTATCTACCCTCAAGCACTCGTAAGCTCGACAATGTACGACAACCCCAGCTTCGCGAACTCGAGCGACTGCTCGAACGAGAAGCCATCGACGTCCACGGTGTCGTCCGCGCTGTGGATGTTGGGGTTGTCGGAGCCGAAGGTCGTCTCGAAGGGCATCGAGCTCGGGTAGCCGTTCTCGTTCCAGCTGGCGTGGTCGGAGCAGCCGTAGCCGCACTGGGTTGAAAAAAAAAACAGGTGAGTGGTTGGTTTTGGGGTGTGGGGTGGACGGAATGGGAAGCTCACCTCGCCCTCGTTGTAGCTGATAGAGAGGTATTCGTCGACGAGCTTCTCCTCGAAGGTGGTCAGGTCGGTGTCGACGTTGTCGGTCATAAAGGAGACGTGCGGGTCCTGGCCGGGCTTGGTGCTACAAGACTTCGTCAATGGCACGTACGCCATCTGGATTGAAGAGACTTACTAGGCGGTCATATCAAGCTGCAGCATCGCGTACACCTCTTTGTTGTCTTCGGCGTACTGCGTCGCGATATCCTGCGAGCCAAGCAGGCCAGCCTCCTCACCCGCGTACCACTGGAACTCGACAGGCGTCTTCGGCGCGTAGTCGGCCTCCGTCAGGACGCGGAAGATCTCGAGGAGGTTCACCGTGCCGGAGCCTATCGCATACCGCGTCAGCCTTTCCAGCCTCTCGCGCATGCTATGACAAGGAAGGAGGCCTCACCATCGTCATCAGCACCGGGCGCGCGCCCGTCAAGCTCGTCGCGCAGGTTGATGGAGTCCATGTGCGCGCCGAGGATGGTGAGCGGGCCGTCGGACTCGCCGTCGATGTGCGCGATGATGCTGTACTGCGTGAAGCTGTGGTTGAACGCGCTGACCGTGATGCCGTCCTTGCCGCTTGCCAGCTGGAGAGGATGCAAGGCTAAGCGACTCGTACTAGGCTGGCAAGAAAGCAATACTCACGTCGGACGCGGTGTTGAAGATGAAGTCGCTGGCATCCTTACCGGTGTCCGCCTTGTAGTAGCGGTTGTTGAAGGCGGTCAGGTCGGTCAGGTAGCCCTTCAAGCCATCCGTAGTGAGCTTCTCGAGGAGTGGCTTCACAGTGTCCTGGTGGGAGATGTCCGGGTCTGAGAATAGGTGAGCACACGATGCTATTCAGTGCACACAATCCACTTACAGCTCGCCTTCTTCGCAGCGACCTTCTTCGACTTCTTCGCCGCGAGCTTCTGCGACCGCTCGTAAACCTCGGTGACGTCCATCTACATGTCTATCGTCAGCGTGTCTTGCAGGCCAAGACTGATAAGCCCACTCACAAAGTGCTTGCCGTCGACCTTCAGCTGGTGCTTCTCGTCCTCCGACTTCCAGACCGGCTCTGCGTCCTTCTCGAGGCGCAGGAGGCGCAGGCCGTTCGCGACATTCGTCTCGTACTCGGAGCGCGTGACGGGGATCGCGGACGCAACGGCCGAGAGCGCGAGCAAGACGAGACCAAGGAAGGACTGCATGGCGAGCGACGAAGTTCAGTCGGCGACGAGCTGTGCCCTCCCATCGCGCGACCATCCTCACCCTTTATACCCAGCGACCCGCTATCGCCATACCCGGCTGGACCATCTCGAAGAAGCGGGCGCGCACGCGCGCGCCAAGCCCAATGACCACCCCGCGTGCAGCGCGTCGTTTCACGCCGACGATGCACCTGGCTGCGCTGGGGAAGCCCGCGCGAGCACATGGCGGGCTTGATTCTGCGAGAATGGGAGCGGGGTTCGCAGGGCGTGGTGCGTGGGCTATCGGGGTCGAAGGCGTGACTGCCGAGGCTTATGCGGTGGGCGGTGAAGGGTGGTGCGTGCATGGGTGTTGTGGTGATGCGTGGATGCGTAGGGCGATGGGTGGTCTCTGTTGGTCGGCGCGCGGTCTGGTGTACGGCGACAACATGGTCAGCCGCTATGGCACTTGGCCAAGCATCTCGCGTCATGCCGGCCAAACTACACGACAGCGTTCCGTCGCTTCGGTGTATGTAGTATAGTAGCCAGTGCTGTATCGCCCGCAGTACGAGCGTTTTGCTCGAGGTCGAGCCTGGTCTCAGAGGAACAAAAATGCACCTCCAGCACTTCGGGTGGTCCTAAGTAAGTCCTCTCTTCCATCACAAAACGTATATCCAGACAAATTGCCCCACAGCCGACTTGAACGACTGACCTTGTCATAGAAGCTGATGCTTACTAGTGACACGCTCTACCACTGAGCTAGCAGGGCTTGTTATACCGCGCACTGCCATTGTATGTATCGCTCTTGTCACCTAGAAGCCTGAAGCCTGAAGGCAAAGATCAAGGGCGGGGTACCCCCTTGTATGAACGCCCCGAGAACGGACACCGTTTCCACTCTAAAGATCAATGAATAAAGACCAGGATATGGCTACAGTGTACGTGCAGTGCGTAATCTAAGGATAACGATGATGTCTAGTAATTGTATCGAACCTTCCCCCCGAGAAACCGTAACCCAAAAGGGATCGTCGTAAGTAAGTAAAGCTCGTCGCTCATCGCTTTGCGTAGCGCAAGAAGCGAGATGCAGCTGAGGAAAAGTTAGTATGTAAACTCAACCGTACGCACAGGGATGATAACTCACCAATCGTAATGAGAGCGTTGAAGATGACATACGCGAACAGGATCCACGCGTCCCGCCAGCGGTTGGAGTACGAGATGTTGAGCGGGACAAAGAACTCGTCCCCGACGCGGTACTGGCAGTACCTGCACGTGTCCGTAGCGTCCGGATTGTCGATGTAGCCACCGTAGGCCTGCACGAAAGCGCCAGCCCACTGGCCGCAGGACTGACCATCCGGCGGGTTGAAGACGGCGAACTCGTCGGCCTTGCAAGTAATTTCAAGGCCATGCAGCTCGGTAGAGACCATAGCTGCCAGCGTGCGGGTAAAGGGGTCGAGCTCGTAGATCCAGCTCCTGTAAAAGAATGAGCGTCCGCAGTCTGTCGGTCGGTAAGGCTACGAACCTCCAGAACTTGATCATGGTGGGATACGGGATCGTGACTCCGCAGAACGTCGCCAAAACCAAGGAGATGAAGGGGTTGAACAACACAGCGGTTTGAATGTTGGGGGATATGGCAGCAATGAACTGTCCGATCGACACACCCTGATGAGCTTGTTAGACCGCTGTATTGCATTACACCAAGTGCAACTTACGAAGAGCATCATGAAGATGATCACCAGGAGTTGGAACCCCGTGCCGCTGGAGAGAGTCAGTCTTGTATCTACCCAGACAGAATATGAGACTTACTTGAGGCCCGCGGCTCCCTGTCCAAAGCCCTGGGGATAGACCATCAAGACCCAGTAGATGATACCGCAGATAACCGAGTACGGAATCTCTCCGAGCAGCTGGCCGATAGCGAAGACGTAAGGAGAGTATATCCTGGACGACGCCTCGCGAACGAAGATGCGGCGATTCATAATGAACATGGGCTCGATCTGGTTCATGACGACGGCGGGAAGGACAGTGATCCAGAAACTGAAAAAGGGTGAGCGACATACGAGACGAGAACAAGAGGGGACACATACATGGAGAACACACGGAACTGGAGATCGCGCGCACTGTTGCCGAGTTGGAGGAACGAGAGCGAGATGAACAGCGAGATGAAGATGCAGACGAAGAACCGAGTGAAGATGTAGTCGGGCGAGCGCCAAAGGGCCAAGTTGTTGCGCTTCACCACCGTCTTCAGCTGGTAGAAGAACGATGTCGCATCTGTCATCTCTGTGAGTTTGAGCTTCCAAGAGCAAAGTGAGGTGGACGTACAGGTGCTCATCTTCTTGTGCTCCTCGACCGGGCGCGCGAGGGCGGTTGCCTTAATCTCTTCGATCTCGCGCCGGACCTTCTCGCATTCAGGTGAGTCAAGCCATACGTCCTTCCAATCGCGATCACCAATGCGTGGCTGGACACCGGCGCCGATCGCGTCGAGCATGTACTCGGCGGGGTTGACGTTCGGCGGGCAGACGGCACCATGGCGGGCGAAGTACTCCCGGATGATGTGCGAATCCTTTCCGATGTCCCCGAAGTACACGGTCTCGCCGCCACGCTCGAGCAAGAGAAGCCGGTCGAAGCTCTCGAAAAGCAGGGCGGACGGTTGGTCTGGTAGCAGGTCAGTAGGGTGCCAATCAAGCGATGGAGGGCCGACGTACGAATCGTGCAGAGAATGGCCTGCCCCTGGTCGGCCAACTTGCGCAAGAAGCGGACTAGGTTCCACGCCGACTGAGCATCGAGACCAGACGTAGGCTCGTCCAAGAACAAGAGCAGCTCAGGCTTGCTCGCTAGCTCGACGCCGATCGTCAGGCGCTTGCGCGCCTCGACGTTCAAGCTCAAGACGAGAGCCTCCGTAAGATCATGAAGCTCCAGAAGGTCGATGATCTCCTCGACGTAGGCGTTCTTCTCCTCGATCGAGACCTCAGCAGGCTGGCGGAGGTACGCAGAGAAGCGCAAGGCCTCACGGACGGTCGCCGTACCCTCGTGAACATCCATCTGCTCGGCTGGAGGGATATGAGCATTCGAACGAGGGCGAGCAACTCGTCAACGTACCGTAAGCCGTGCTGCGCGCAAAGTCCGACGTGAGCGGGCGGCCGTCGACAAGAATGTCGCCATGGATGACGCCGATGTTCTTGCGCTGCGCGAGCACGTCCAAGCAGGTCGTCTTGCCGGCACCACTGGCACCCATCAAGGCCGTTAGCGTCCCGGGCTTGACATAGCCGTAGACATCGTGAAGCAAGCGTCGGGTGCCGCCTGGAACTGGGACGGTGTAGTTGAGCCTCTCCCAGGTGAACGTCTTGCGATACGGCCTGGCTACCTCCCTGAGCAAGATGTCAATGACGACGCTCTTGTATGGACTCTAGTACTCACTTGGACGATGCAGCGCTCGAGTCCGTCTTTTCCTTAGGCGCATTCCGGTTGGCCTTACGCTCCTGCTGCACAGCGTTCAGCTTCTCCTCCTCCTTGCCGGTCCTCGCATAGACGCTGGTGGAGATCGCGACACCGTAGCGCTACAAGCCTGTCAGAAGCGGCGCAGTAGGGCGAGGGAGCCACTTACAGGGAAATAGTCGAGAGCAACAACCTGCGTGACCTGGAATAGGACGAGGAACCCAAGGAGGACAAGCAGGTTACGCCTCCAAAGGTCTGCGGAATGGATATCGTAGCCAGCGTCGATGTAGGCCTCGCCACTGATGTGGTCCTGGCCGCCATTGGAACCGTAGAGCGTGCAAGCCTGGTTGGGACCGAGACCATCGCTGACGAAGAATGTCAGTTGAGAGGGGGAGCGATTGCGAAGGAGGGCTCACGGGTAGATGTTCTCGCCAGGCGGGTTGCGCGGTACGATATAGTTGCCGTCGCAGCTCATAGAAATGCGCATGAACTCGTTCTCCATGCAACCTGACCAGGCATATCCACTAAACATTGTCAGCACGTGAAGGGAATTCTCAAAGCCAAAGTACGCACACTGGGTTGATGTAGAAGATCCAGAACAGCCAGCGCTTCATGCTGTCGACCGGGAGCATGTAGCCGGCGTATTGAACAACGTTTGGAATGAAGAACGTCGCAAGACGGAAAGCATGCTGAAGAGAATATGTCAAAACAAGCTCGTCGCCACATTGACAGCACTTACATCGAAGTTCCGGCAGAGCTGACCAAAAGTCCTGAAGAAACCTTGCATGCAGAGGTAGGCCAGGTAGTTGAACAGATGGTACGTGAAGAAGCTGCCCGCGGAGCGCGAGAGGCCGGACATGAAGAAGACGATGATGTCGAACAGCAATACGCGCACAGCAGAGAACGGCAGGTCGGCCAAAGTGTTGGCGAGCGCAATCGCCGATGCGCGGTACATGCTGTAGCTTGTCTGAAATTCTGTTAGGCCGCATCCTCAGCAGCCGATGATGGGGAACGCACCTGTTTGCGCAGAATCGGGCGACCGAGCATCTGACCGGGAATCTCGCCAAATGCGTCCAAGCAGGTCGTCAAAAGCGCGGCAAAGATGACGCTGCCCCTCGTGAAGGCGCCCGCGGAGGTCAAAGGCTGGTTGATGTACGCCGCGCCGATAACAATAGCCAGAATGAGGTTCAAACTGAAGCTGGTGACGAGCTGGAACCGATCCTGCATGCGCAGCAAGAACTGCCGCTTCGTGAGCGCGATAACCTGACCGGTGTACCCAAGCGTGTACGGGCTCTTCTTCGACACGCCGCGCTTCTTGTCCGCGAGCACGGCCGCGCGGAACGCCTCCTGGTCCGCCTTCTCAGTGACCATGTATAGCTTGTAGTCCTCGCGCTCGCGCTCCAGCTCCCGCGCGAACTTCGAGTTGCGGTACGCGGCCTCGAGTTCCTCGGGCGTAGAAGGCACGTCCGCCGCGGAGCGCCCGGGGGCGAACTGGCGCTCGTTGGGGTCCGTGCAGCCTGTGAGGTAGTCGGGCGTGCTCTGGCGAGGGAGCGACTTGTACCCGAGGCCCTCGAAGTAGGCGCGCGCCTCGGAGGGCGGGCCGAGGAAGACCTGTCGCCCGTGGTCGAGCACCATGACCTTGTCGAAGAGCTGGTAGATACCCTCGCCGGCCTGGTAGAGGGAGACGAACGTCGTCTGGCCGAGTACGTCCGTCATGACGCGCAGGGACTTGGCGAAGTCGAGGGCCGTGGAGGCGTCAAGGCCGCGTGTGGAGTTGTCCCAGGACTGAACGCGCGCGCGAGTGGCCATCATCTCGGCGATGCTGACGCGCTTGCGCTCGCCGCCGGAGACGCCGCGGACAAACTCATCGCCGACGAGGGTGTTCTTGGTGTGCGAGATGTTGAGCATCTTGAGTAGCGTGTCCTGGACCTCTTCCTCGAACTGCTTGCGCGTGACGCCCGGCTGGCGACCCGCAGGACCCGGCGTCTTGGTCGAAAGCGCGAATTGCAGAGTCTGCCCGACGGTGAGAGTAGGGATGTGACGGTCATCTGCAAGGCGTGAGCTTGAGGTTGATGACGGCAGAGAAACACCACTTACCCTCCTCGTTGTA
>JAMQCK010000993.1:0-13221 GCA_024196135.1 Pleurotus ostreatus/Saccharomyces cerevisiae fusant | reverse complement strand
TGGGGTGTCAGCACGTAATATAAATACTCGCTCGACGAGTCTGCAACGGCATGAAGGTGGAGAATAGGATCAAAAGGCAATTATGCGTTTTGATGCACCACGGCGACGGGCGACCGTCCTGCTCGCGTGGGCTGATGCTTGCCCTCCAGAAGAGCAGTGGCGATTGGGTACCTGCCCCCGAGAAGCGCCTTGGCGCGCAACCGGCTGCCAATTTATCCATGCCGCGCACTCTCCAAGAGGAGGTCTCTGGAAGTTCGGACTGTGTTCTGACGACTGGCTCGTTGTGCAGCGACGGACGGCCAGCAGTGACCGATGAAGTAAAAGGTCAAGGTGCTCGAGGACGTGCTTCCCTCCGGAAGGCAATGTCCGCCGTGTGAACTCCGTAGCCCAAGACAATCGAAGCAGATGTGATCGATGTCCTCGATCAGAGTTGGACCCACAACGCCGCTATTTGTTCATGTTGAGGGATGCGCCTTGAGTACGGCAGTACCCAAGCAGACTTTTCAAACACAGTCTCGAGTAGGCCCGCGAATATCTACAGTCTCAAGTAGAAAGATATGGCAACTTGGAGGCAGCCCTTCTGGGTGAAATCGGGCTGCTGAGTAGAAGCACTTGGAGTGCTGATAGGCAGGCTGATGCAGCTCAGGTATCACCCACGCCGGCGCTAGCAGCCATCGGAACTCCCGCAGGTGATTGTCCAGCTACCAATTCTCTCCGCGTTCAGTGCAAGGCGACCCCGGCGAGGTCAACTCGCTCGAGACCGAGGTACTACAGCGACGAGGCACTACAGCGAAGCAGAGCCCGACGCTGCCGCCTGCCGCGGCTCCACCGCATCCTCAAAGATCACCTTCAGCATCTCCCGCAACGACGTCGCCGACAACACGCCCTCGCGCATCGCCCCCGCGTACATCCCCCACACCACCTCCCTGAACACCCCATACTCCTCCAGCACCCGCGCCTGTACGTGGTCCACCAGCACCCGCACCGTCCGGTCGTCCTCGAGGTACAGCCTCAGCCGCGCCGACGCGCTTCGCAGGTCGCGCTCGCACGCCGCGCGGAACGCCGCGTCGATGGCCTCCGCCGCGGGCTGGGTCGCCCACTCCTGCGCGGCGAGCGCCGGCGCGTCGGGTTGCGCCTGCGCCTTGCGCGCCGCGTTGAACTCGTACACGCGGTCTACCCAGCGCCGGAGAGGGTCGCAGACAGGGTCCGCGCACAGTGCGATGACGTCCTCGCATGCGCGTCGCAAGTCGTGGTCGATACCCTGAGGGTCGTGTCAGTCGTGGATGCGCACGGCGTGTAGTCAAGCCCGCGTACGTATTTGGTCTCCTTAATATCCTCCGCACGCGCGACGCCGAGTGTAGACAGAAAGCGGTCGGGTAGCAAGAGGGATGTCTTGTTGAGCATAGAGGTGAACGTTTCTGAAGGCCTCGTCAGCGATGAACACGCTGAACACGACATCTACTGACCAGTGACACCAGTCAAGTTGTCATTGGGATCGCTCTCTTTGTTGGTCAGGGAAAGGTTATGCACGATCTCCTTGAGGATCAACAGGTGCCGGACGAGGAATAGTTGGCCGTCCAGGAGTGTAGTGGGCGGACTCCGCTTCTTTATCATCTCAGCGGCGGACACCAGCGTCTGCCTGCACAACCCAATCGCCTCCTGCGCGATGTCCTCGAAGATCGCCGGCTACTCATACATATGAGAACATGTCCTACCAGGAGTGAACAAGTAGCCCACCTTCACAAAGTCATGCAACTGACTGAGCACCCAGACGGTCTTCTGCACCGTCGGGTACCACGTATCCTGCTTCTTCAAGCTCGGCGTCTTAAAGATCTCGCTCACGCTGGCCTTCTCGCTGAGCCACTCGCCCTGCCCCTGCGTCGGCTGCCCCTGCGAGCGCACCAGGATGTCCGGATACGCGAGGTCCTCCGCCTTCGGCGCGTAGTACCGGATGTCCGACTGGATCACCGCCTGCGCCTTGAAGAACAGCCGCGTCTGCGCGTCCTGCAGGACCATCTGGAGGAGGTGGCTGATGTGCAGGTGGTGCAGGCCGCGACGGTGGCGCGGCTGGTCGAAGTCGAGGACGAGATTGTCTGCGGCGGCGGCGGTGTCATCCTGACCATCTTCATCTTCGTCGGTCACGGATACGTCGAGGACCATGAGAGCCTGCAGGACGGTGCAGACTTCGCACAGCGCCGTGAGGCGCGGCTCGTGGAGGATGCGCGGTCGTAGATCGTCGTAGAGATAGTCGCAAAGGTTCTCCAAGTACTGGTATAGTTGCTCTTCGCCCGTGTTGAAGAACTCGCGGTACAGATCGAACTCGTCGGTGCATAGCTGCTTCAGGTAGCTGCATCCGGCACGAGTCTGCCTCGTCGATCAGCGATACCTCACACGCACAATGGATAGTACGCACTAGTTCAACCAGCTCAGTGCGCCCGGGGTCGAGCCCTTTGATTTCTTCCATAACACGCCCGACCAAGAGAGCCTTCCTCGTGCTGAAGTATGCGGCATGGCATTCGGATAGCAGGGCGGACAGTTCTTCTGGGTGCGATTGCGCCCGGCGCTCCAGCTCGCCAAGGAGAGGCGCCATTTGGGCGGCGACCGTCTTGAAGCGGGTGTAGAGCAGGTGCATCTGGGCTGTCTGCGACACGTCCTGAGCAGAAAAATGTCAGCCAAGAGTCCGCGCAAGTGGGCTGGACACGTACCTTCTCGGAGATCCGCCTCGTCACATCGGTCGACAGCGCGCGCAAGGAGCCGACAAAGTACATGCGAATTAGAGTCATGGCGCGCGTCATGCATTGTTGGAATCGGAGAAGATAGACTTCGGCCTCGCGGTAGTGTCGCTGAAGATATGTGAGAAAAGAAGGTAGCGGGAGATCAGGTAGCGACGTACGTGGTTCTTCAGATAGTCGATGCAAATGTCGACACGTTCGACCATGTAGAGGAAATCGGTCTGAAGAACGAGGGAGTCGCCTGGGTTGTTGAGCATCCGCGTCGCATGCTCGAGTTCTTGAAAGTACTCCAAGCGCGCCCCAATCTGGTCGGTCAGGTCGAGCAGTCGTTCCTGCACAATCGTCAGCGACCTATTCACCTCCAGAGACTTGCGACCACGCACCCGCTCTTCCAGCAATCGCTCGCACGCGTCCTTCAGGCTCTTTCCCCCTTCCTCCACGGTCCGCCACCCCTCCAGCATCCCATTCACCTCCTTGTCCACGTCGTCGATCTTCGCCACGAGGCTATCGCACGCAGCAAGATGCTTCGCCACCGACGCGACGTGCGCGCGGAAGTGGGCCTCCTGGCTGTGCGCGATCTCCCGGTCCACTAGTGCAAACCAGTCATAGAATTGCTGCGGCGTCTGTATCGGGTGCTTGGGGTGGAGGGGATGCTGCGTGTTCTGCGGCTTAGGTGTTCCCGTGCGCGGGCTTGACGATGTCGTGGTGGCTGCAGCAGGGAGTCGAGCACGCGCGCTCGGTGTCGGGGGACGCGATCCTCCATCTATCGATCCATTGTCTGTGGAGAACTTGAGCTCTTCAGAACCTGTGCGCGCGGGCAAGAGGATTCTCACCTTGGGCGGTAGAGGGACGCGCTCCCTGGCAGACTTCACGGCATTCACGCTTCGCACTTCAATGTCGCCCAACGGAGCCTTCGCTTCCCATTCCTCGACGCTGATATTCGGTTTCGGTTTGGGCGTCAGGCTGATAGCAGGCGTCCCCCGGCGAGATGAGGTTCGCGACGCCATGGGAGATCAGAACAAAGCTGAAATGATGGGAAACCCGGACCGCGCATGGTTCTTGACTTCACTTCCTTCAAACACCTATGGCATGCACATACCCTAACATTCGAGCGTGCTGTACACAGTCGCGAAGGCCTAGGTCGTTCACTACGCAGACTGTATGGGACAGGATTCTGATAACATTTATCACACCGAAGGTCCCATTTACCCACTCATCACGAGACACAACCACGCGCTGGTCACACTCGCGCTCCTCGCGCTCCTTGTCCTTAGCAATGTTTGCGACAACCATCGTGCACGCCACTCAGATCCCCGCCAGTGCCTTCCCTCAATCTCCAGCTTTACACCGGAATCATGTCAGAACAGAGAATCCTTCGCTTTCGGCAGACTCTACGCGACGTCTTCGAGAAAGAGCAGACGAGACTCCCTACATACGAGCCGTTCAGGCAGAACGTTTCCAGCGACTGGCGCGACTTCGTTCGCTCGCTCAATATCTCGAGCTATGGTCAATTTCCTATGACGATGATCGACACCTTTTGCGCATATGACGCGAATGAGTGTCTTCGCGCGCGACTCCAGCAGATATTCAGCGAAGGAAAGCACACGTGCGCGTCCCTTCACGTTCCTTTGTATGATAGCTAATCATCTCGTTCTACAGATTATTACAGAACGCTTCTGGAAGCGGGAAGACGAGCCTCTTGTTCGAAGGGCTACGGCATCATTGGGGGCTCTACTTCACGGGCGCTGTGGATAGTTGGGCGATCGGCTCGTGCGACATACAGAAACTCATCAAATTCCTGGCGGATGAAAGGGCCGACAACACTCCACAAGGCCTCGGACGCCGTCTGGAGGCGCTCAGGATTCCCTTGCTGGTGCGGCTCATGGCGTTTGAGGTGTTCGCTCAGATCATAGACGTCTCGCGCGCTACGGCGGAGCATCGCCAGTTCTGGCTACTCGTACAAGGATGCGGTCAGCATTATTTCGATCTCGGCGATGAGTTCGCGCTCCTGTCAATCAAGCTCTACTCGGAGAGGAAACTAGACATCGATGCGGAGATCAACAAAGCTATGGTTCGGATCCGTGCGCTAACGAAGGACCCCAATTTCCACTTCTTCTGCGTCGTCGATGAAGCGCAGGTCCTTGCGTACGACGTGACTCCCTCAGGGACGAACGCGCCCGTGCCCTTCTCTCCCCATCGCGACCTGACGCAGTCTTGGGAGAATTATGACTGGCTTACTCTCGTCATGTCCGGGACAATCGTACCGTACAAATACTATCGTGGTGCCAGGTATCGCATAACATCCGCCACTGGATCGTATAATGCATCCGAGGCCGCCGCATACGTGCAAACCTTCTTGCCCCCGACTTTCGCATCGTCGGAATCCGGAAAGTTGCTGCTACGGCGTGCCAGCGCTTGGGTCCATGGAAGGTATATTCTCACTTTTTCGTATCTTTCACGGAGTACTGACCGGACTGGTAGGCATCGGTTCGCCGGCGCATTCGTCAGGCTCGCTCTGGAAAATGGTTTAGACGCACCGCACAGCCTCTTCGACAGCTTCGTGTCGACTATGGCAGGATTCAAGCCATTCGAGGCTCGATGTCTGCTTGAACAGGAGGCCGCTCCAACCGACGTCGCGCGCATGGCTTTCAATCCGCTTAACATACTCCAAGCCCACACGAGTGAGTCAGATACAATAGCCGCGTCTGTATCATCTGAATGTGTCAACAGATGAGATCGTCCGCCGCGCTGTCCATCACGTCGTCTTCAAGTATCTTGCGACGGGAACATGCACACGCGTATTCAATACGGATTATGTTGCGCTCGTCGAGAGAGCGGCAGGTCGCTTCTGCGACGATGCCGCCACGCAGATCGTAGTCGATGAACCACTGTGCATCGTTTCCGCTGCCACATGGCTATGCAAGGCGGATGTTGGCGACATCTTCAGCTTGGATCTTATATGGAACGGCAGCAATCCCTCGATCTCAAGTATTCGCGAGCATGTCACCCTGCTACTGGCGCATGCGCTCAGCGACCCGCGTCCGCTGAGCGACGTCGTGAGTCATACTGGCTCCGCACGCCCCTGGACCAGAGGCACCGCGGAGCTGGTCGAGCTGCATCGCTCGCTCGACGGCGCGTCTTGCGTCTTCTACCCATTCAAGTACCAGCACCTGTCGCCCTCGCGCCCCATCACCCTCGCCACCGACTGCACGAGCTACGCCGATGTCATGGCATGGCTGAACCACGAACGCACATCTCCCTTCTGTCTCTTGCCCGATCGAAGAAGTCTGCTGTTCGCGTTGAGGCTTTCCGACGGATCTTTCTGCTGGGCATTGGCGCAGACGATGTCGAAGGTCTCGGCCGACTTATCGCAATGCTTCCATCCTCCAGTAAGTCTCGCCTCTCCGCATTTGCGCCTTCGCTGACTTCTTGTCGCAGAATGAAAGTGAAAAAGACGCGTCGCGCGCCATAGCATTACTATCGCAGATCCCAGTCCCATACGAGACGCTTGGGTCGCCGCCTATTTTTCATATAGCGATTTCGCCAACGACGGACGTTGAGGCCTCCGAAGTACCGATCCTGGACAAAGCGAGGCTGGAGACGCTCGCCACCGCCATCAATCTGCAAGACGTGCTACACCGCATCGTGGCGAACGTCGTGCGAGTCGCCGAACCCCATGCGCCTGAAGCCAGTGAGCTCGTCAGTACAGGGGCCCCGCTAGGCCCTCCGACGACATTCAGGCGCAAGGCAGCGATTCCGAGACGATTTAGGGAGCAGTCTTTAAAGGCGAGCCAACAAGTACGTCGCGTACATTATGTGGTAGACCCGTATACTGACAACTTCGCCAGACACCTTATGATCTTCGCCCTCGACAAAAGGCTAGCCCGCCTCCCACGGGCCCTATCACGCGTAGCATGCGGGCAAAATCTGCCGCCGCGAGTAGATCCAAAATCCCCATTCGAACGGGAAAAAAGCGCTCGTACGCAGACAAGGACGGCGTGGGCTCTCAGAAGCGGTCCAAACGACCACGCATGTTGACATAGCATCTTTCATTAGCTCTTCATATTCGTTTTCAAATGGAACCCTTGCTTGACTTGGACAACTTGCTCGCCCATCATCTCGAGCAGCTTACCACTAGCTTACATGCGCATACTCTGCTGATCAGCGATATTGAAGCCCGAGCTCAGCTCGCTTTATACGTTATCGAAACCCTCTACGACTAACTACGCGGACTAAGAGGAATAAGATTCCAACCATAGCATTCGTGCCGTAGCGCACGCCGTCTACCTCCGAGACTTAGATTGCTTGCCAGTGGTCGTCGGCTTCCTATTCACATTGTTAGTGATCACGCTTCACTTCCCATGGTCGCCGCGACTTACCTTGCTGGTCCTGTGCCACTCGCTTGACTTGTCGATGGTCCAGCCGTCGCATTCGCTTTCGTCGCCAAGCGAGGGGAACGTCGACTCCCGGTACTTGGTGCGGCCTGCAGCATGCGGGTGACGCTGCGTGTGACGATACGTTGCCCCTCTGGGGGCGACGCTTGAGCAGCTGCAGCAACTCTTCGAGGTCTATTCGGCGCTCGCTCCTCTGCGGCCCCATGCTTGCTTCGCTTCGAGCTTCCTCGCGTAGTCATGGTCGTCGTGACCTGACCGTGGCCTGCGCCCAACGCTGAAGGATCCTCCATGTCTTCATTGTCGGCCCCGGCGTCCTCGGCGTCATCCAGCTGCTCCTCAGCATCTTCGATGTTGACTCTCTCGTCCCCACCGCCATTCTCCGGGACTCGGTCGTCGGTTGCGCACGACGTCGATGCGACTACGGGTATCTCCACATCGTCCGGTTTGTCTTCTTCGTCCGCGCCGTCGATGTTCAGTCTGGCCTTCATGTCCGTTATCTGGTAGCTCGGCGTTTCCTTCTTGAGAATCCGATCCACGAAATGCGTGTTCAGGGTCGCGAAAGGGTGGCGGTCATCAAGCTCCTTTCGGAACTTCAGAGTTGACGTCGCTCGGTCGACGCGCTGCAAGTTCAAGTCCAGGGTGCTCGCAACTACACGAACAACATGGTATGGGCCACAAAAGCTGCTTGCTGGGGTCCCGTCCTTGATCATCTTGTAGGTCTCCTTCAAATGTCGGCGCAGCAACTCGATCTCAGCCTTCGTGGCTGCCTTTTTGCCGGGACGGCGAGCCTGCTGGTACGGGTTAGCGAAAATGCGGCGCCCAATATACTGGTGCGACTCACATGAAGCCTGGCGTCGCCAAGGTGAGACGGAGTGACAGACATGATTGCACGCCTGGCACCCTCGTCGTTGAGTCCATAGCGACGGTACTTCATCTGGAGGAATCCAGTGAAGAGCTTCCCATCGTTCTTGCCGCCCACAATTTTCCAGTGAAGCGCTGCGTCGGGGCCGTAGAGGGTAGACAGAAAACAGACAGGCGCACTGGCTTCATGCTGAAGCCATTGATCGAAGCACTGTTCTGATACGGATCCATCATACTGTGGAACCGATTTGTCGATACCCAGCGTTGTGAATGCGGTGTAGTAGTATAGCTCTTTCGTAGCTTCGAATGTCGTCTCGCCGTTCGAGCGCACCTTGATGAGATCTGGGCGAGGACCTGCTTTATCAGAGGTATGGACCGTGACGCCTCCGATGGCATTCTTTTTGAGAAAAGCCATGACGACCTTTTCGTCTGCTAAGCCGGGAGGTCCGCCGCGGATGTCGAGGAAATCTCCTAGACGGCAGGGCTCGTGGAATATCATGAACCAGCTGATAAACATGAGAAAATCCTCGAAGCCGTTCCAGTTGTGAGGTCCCGAGTGTGACGCCATACGCGATCCAAGAGTCTGAAGGGTTGACGTTGCGCCACGCGCAGCCAGGCCGGGGTGGAAGAATACAGTGCCGGCCAGCAGGACCAATGGCTCGTCGATGCGAGCGATCTTCGATCGCGAGATATCACCCGTCCTGCTATACCTGGCGATTCCCAGATTGATCATCCTATGTTCATCGTCTCCTTCGACGATACGGATCTCACCGCGCATCAAGTAGGTTGCGACGGCCAGCGCGAACGTATTCGAAAGAGACGGTACTGTCAGGGTCAGTCAGCATATGACCAGAGAGATTGCTGAGAGATCACATACGCCACGCTTTCGGATTGAGAACAGGATACAGAGTGGTCATCTTGAACGTCGACTGCAGAGCCTCCGTGTCTTCGTGCTTGATGTACTCGTCCGCATCCGTGAGTCTTGCGGCGGTCAGCATCTTCACGTATTCGTTGAACACGGTATGAGGCGCTTGGTAATTGGCGCGTATCAATTCAACGAGAAAGTTCGCCAAAAAACGATGCCTGCGTTGAGGATGAGTGAATGGTGACCGAAGGTAAATGAGGCATGCGCACCGTCCGCGTAGCAATTCCCAACATCTTTGAAGAAGCATTTGACCGCTGGGTGTTTCTAGAACTTCCTTCGGCACGTAACGCTGCACATATGCTCGCACCGCTGCTGGGGTGTCGAAAGCCCCAAGCTCCGAGTGGGTCCCAAATGGGGTCGGTTTCCCAGAGACTGTAGCGACTGCTTCCCGGATGTGCTGCTCGGAGAGGCCAGTGCCGAGGCCCAAGATGACGATATATTGGTGCCAAGAGGCTATGACTGTGGTCAGAGTTGCCACAATCTCGCGTAGGATCGGTCGTCTCTCCCCGACTGCTGAAACACTGAGGAAAGCGTTGGGGAACTCCTTGACGAGCCCTTGGGCTTCATCGATGACGAACAGCAGGTGTTCCTTCGGAAAGGAAATAGTAATCAAGGATATAACTTCTTGAAGGACTTCCCGGAGTATAGATGCCAGGTGCCGTGCTGGGATTTCGTGCTGTATGAGCCGGACCATAAGTGCCTCGAAAATGTCGCTGTTCAGGATGCGACGTTGCTCGTCGGGGATGGAGGCTTCGGGGTGGGGGACATCGAAGATCGGCAAGAGTTGAAGTAGAAGCCAAGATTGCTTGTGACCTTGACTCAGTGCGCGAGTTGGGGACGATGCAGCAGCCAGTTGCAGGAAGTGCCTCATGATGTACACGCGGGAGAGAAGAAGCAGAGTGAAGCGCTGTTTGACGATCTTCCGGTTCTCGTCAAAAATGGCGGTCTGATCTGGCTGTGGATCTCGCACGACGTCGTCCAGATGGGAATGAACCAGCGAAAAGAGATCTGTAGAGCCGAGGCCGCTTGCGTCCTTTTCCGCCGTCAGAAAGATGCCCCAGAACTGGGTCATCCCTTCGAAGGCCATTCTAGTCTTCCCAGAGCCAGGCGTGTTGACGAGCCACCTGGACGGTGGCGTGTCAACATGGTTGCATAATAGAGGAAAGTTGTCTAAGACGCACTTGTGTTGCTCATTCCCAGTTTTATAGCGGAGGATATCAATCAGGCGGTCCACCAACGTTTGATCCCCGCCAAGCCTATGCAGTAAAAGACTCGGAATTTGGCCAAGAACGGGCAAGCCCAGGTCGGTTATGAATTCAGAGTAAGGTGCACCGGCTGGTGGAGCATACGTGGGAGTGGTGTAGTGTGGACTGATCAAGCGTGCCACCATGTCTTTGATGTAAGATAGGAATGGGACAACTACCTCATCCTGAACGCAATGTCGGCAAAAGATGACATGGGGAGGATATACTACGCACCTCTAGCTTCGTTTTCACGTCCTTAAATGAGGTCATGACCGCGGTGTGATCCAATCTTCGCGCGGTAGAAGCAGGTGATGTAAAGCGAGTTATCCTACAAAGAGGTTGGACTGTATGCTTGATCGTGGAGGAGAGTGGCAAGTGCAAAGCGATGAAGTTGGAACGTCACACTGGCTGTGACCGGGCATGGTACCATCACGTGATGTGCCGTGCGCAGTATCACGTCATAATTCCCGCGCTGGAAAACGCGCTCCGTCTCTTGTCTGTAACCGTCACGGTGCGTTTGCTCTGGATTCAGTGCGGGTATTTTGGTGCTCAATTCCGTATAGAATCAAACCCAACATGTTAGATAGCAGCATTCCGCACTTCATAACGAAGCTACGCCGCATTTTCGAAGAAAGACACACGAGGCTCCCGATATACGAGCCACCCTCGGCGGTAGATCCCAATGATTGGATCGACTTTGTTCGCTCGCTGAAAATATCGAGCTACCGAACGCTTCCCATTACCATGATTGACACATTCCGCGCCGACGAATCCAGAATTCGCACTTCAGCGCGACTGAATCAGATATTCTGCGCTGGACAGCACACGTCAGTAGAATTTGTTCGCGTCTGATGCATAGATGCTTACTTCTCTCTCACAGTTTGCTGCACAACGTCTCCGGCAGTGGGAAAACGAGCCTTCTCTTCCAAGGACTGCGCCACTGGTGGGGATTGTACTTCGTAGGCGCAGTCGACAGCTTGGCGATCGGATCATGCGATGTCTGCGCGACGCAAGAGATACTCGCGGACGAGCGCAGCGATGGCATACTCCGCAGTCAAAGCTCGCGCATGGAGATTCTACGGATTCCTTTGCTGGTTCGACTTCTCGCCTTCGAAGCCTTCGCCCAGACGATCGATGTCTCGCACGCTTCCGCAGAAGATCGTGAGTTGTGGCTCCTCGCTCAGGCTTGTTGGCGGGACTACTTCGACGGAGGTGACGAATTCGCGCTTTTTACGACTGCCATATATGCCAAGGAGACCCTCGACATCAGCACGGAGATAGACAAGGTCATAGCTCGGATCCGTGTGCTGACAGGAGACCCCGACTTCCACTTTTATTGTGTAGTGGACGAGGCCCAAGCGCTCGCTCACGAAGTACGCCCACGTGCAGCCGACGACAGTGCCACGATCTCGCCTCACCGAGATTTATCACAAGCATGGGAGAGCTACAGTTGGTTGACAATCATCATGTCTGGGACTGTGGTTCCGCAACAATACTACCGTACCACCGACTATCGAACAGTTTCGACTACGGGATCGTTCGATCGTCACCAGGCAGCTTCGTACATCCAGCGCTTTCTTCCGCCGCACTACCTCCCAACGGCGTCAGGACTAGCTCTGACCCAACGAGCGGGTGCCTGGCTGCGTGGAAGGTATGTTTTTGGCGGCTTTGGCGTATGCAAATCACTAATTCCGGCGCACAGACATCGATTTTCCGGCGCGTTCGTGGTACTCGTCCTATTGCGTGGCCTACGCGCGCCACACAGCCTCTTCGACGACTTCATATCGACTATGACGGGTTTCAGGCCCTTCGACGCCCGCGAATTGGTTGTACAGGAAGCAACACCCACCGCCGTCGCGAGGAGGTCTTTCACTCCCCTCGCAACCCTGCACGTCTCGAGTCGTCAGTTCGAAATCCTTTGTACCATCGGCTTTCGCTAATATCCTGCTTAGATGCCACCGTACGGCGCGCTCTGCATCTCGTCATCTTCAAGTATCTGGCGACCGGTGCCTGCACGCACACATTTGGCACGGATTACGTCGCCCTCGTCGAGAATGCGGCTGGCCGCTTTTGCGATGACGACGCCTCCCAAATAATTGTCGACGAGCCGTTGTGCATCGTGTCTGCCGCCAATTGGCTCTGCAATTCAGCCAGTGCAGGCCTGCTGAACCTGGATCACGTACAGAACGGTGGCGATCCCTCTTTCTCAAGTATTCGCGAGCACGTCTCTTTGCTATTGGCGAACTCGCTTAGCGAGCCGCGTCCGCTCAGCGACTTGGTAGACCATACTGGCCCCGCGCACCCTTGGACCAGAGGCACCGTCGAGCTGGTCGAGCTGCATCGCTCGCTTGACGGCGCGTCTTGCGTCTTTTACCCATTCAGGTATCGGCACCTACCGTCCACACGCCCTATCACCCTCGCCACCGACTGCGCAAGCTATGGCGATGTCCTGGCATGGCTGAGCCACGAACGCACCTCCCCCTTCTGCCTGTTGCCAGATGGAAGGAGTCTGCTTTTCGCGCTGAAGCTTTCAGATGGATCTTTTTGCTGGGCATTGGCGCAGACGATGTCGAAGGTCACGGGCGACTTGTCGCAATGCTTCCATCCTCCGGTAAGTTGCGCACGCTCCTTTGCATCTGGATTTTCTCGCTAACTTGTCAAGCAGAACGATAGCGAAAAAGACGCGTCGCACGCCATAGCGCTTCTATCCCAGATCCCCGTCCCGTGCAAGACGCTCGGGTCGCCGCCGGTCCTTCGGATAGCGATCTCGCCGACGATGGACGCTGAGGCCTCCGAAGGACTAGTCATGGACAAGGCGAGGCTGGAGTCGCTGGCCGCCGCCATCGACCTGCAAGATGTGCTGCACCGCATCGTGGCGAACGTCGTGCGGATCGACGAACCTCACGCACCGGCGGCCAGTGAGCTCGTCAGCCCAGGCGCCCCGCTAAGCCCTCCGACGACGCCAGAGCGAAAGACAGTGCGTCCGAGACGATCCAGGGAGAAAGCTTCGAAGACGAACGAACAAGTACGTTGCAGCATTACATGCATCAGACCCGTAGACTGAC
>JAMQCK010000992.1:0-13224 GCA_024196135.1 Pleurotus ostreatus/Saccharomyces cerevisiae fusant | reverse complement strand
CGGCGGCGACGATGCGCTTGCTCAGCCCCGCCCCCGCCCCCCGCCCCTTCGCCGACGAGCGCATCACTGGGCGCGTCAATAGTCGAGCAGCGGAACAGCCAGCAGCATGGATTTCATTCTCTCCATCGCCGACCAGTACCTCCTGGACCGCGTCTGGGCCAGGCTCGTCCCCGTCTCCGCCTTCGTCCCCACCCCCGAGGCGTATGCGGGGCTGAACAGCACGATCGTGCCCTCCAAGTGGTCCCAGCTCGTCTCGCACCTCCCCCATCCACCGCTGCTCGAGGTGAACGCGTACGATGCCGTCTCTGCCTGGCCGCGCGACTATATCCCGCGCCAGATGCTTTCGCTCACGGCCCTTACGCTAGTCGGCATTCACTTGCTGTACTTTGCGTTCTCCTGGCTGTCGTATACCTTCATCTTCGACAAGCGGATGATGCGCCATCCGAAGTTCCTCAAGGACCAGGTCCGATTGGAGATCATCACCAGTCTGAAGGCATTCCCGGTGATGATGCTCCTCACCTTGCCGTGGTTCCAAGCGGAGGTCATGGGCTACAGTCGGCTGTATGACGATGTGTCAATGTACGGATGGCCATACTTGATATTCTCGGTAGCCCTGTGCGTAGCCTTCTCTGGATGTACATACCCATATGCTGACCTTCCACCCTCCAGATTCCTCGTCTTCACCGACTACTGTATATACTGGATACACCGCTGGCTGCACATCCCGTGGCTCTACAAGCGCCTGCACAAGCCGCATCATAAGTGGATTGGTGAGTTCCCCCATTCCCCTATATCATCCGTACTCACCTATACTTTCAGTCCCTACGCCGTGGGCGTCATTCGCTTTCCACCCACTTGACGGATACCTCCAATCAATACCTTACCATCTCTTCGTATTCATCTTCCCCTTCCACCGATTTGCCTACCTCGGACTCTTCGTTGTCGTCAACTTCTGGACCATCTTGGTAAGGATTGCCCTCTACTCTCTCTTATATCCGTCCCAACACCTCTCCCAGATTCACGACTCCGACATGATCACGGGGCATCCACTCGAGAACATCATCAACGGACCCGCGCACCATACCCTGCACCACGTCTACTTCACCGTCAACTACGGACAGTACTTTACCTGGTCAGATCGTCAGGGCGGCTCGTATATGCACCCGGACCACAAGTTCGACCCATTGTTACAGGTCAAGGACGAGAAGAAGGTGGAGTAATGCGATGTTGGGGTGTTGTATGTGTGTGGTAATGTACGGCCTGGCCAGTATGGTACTTAGAGGGCTTTGGGCAGAGATGCAAAATTACAATACTGACTCTAGTCGATCTTTGGAAGCAGTGGCGGATGTTGAGATAACACTCAGGTTAGACTGAAAAGAAGGCGCCAGCGCGAATGGAAAGACTTGGCCTGTTGCTCAGTCGCGGTAAGGTGACATGCGGGGGCGCGCAATTAGTTCACTGAGCATGCATAATCCTGCAATCCATCGACGATCGGGACAAGAACTCGCAGACATGCGAAAGAGGCCAGTGTTTGCACGGTCATGTTGACGGGCATAGTACTACGTAGTCTAGCGTTGAAGCGAGGGTCATTGTTTGCTTCCTGTACAAATATTTCTCGCAGGCGGTTGAGCGCATTCTCCTCGCAGAAATCACAGCGGCACAGCCTCCACAGAATTCGTCAAAAGCCCCGGCGTCCTCCTCACAGACGTGATCTTCCACCCCGCACCCCGAAGCAGCGTATCGAACTGCCGAAGGTTCCTTTCCTGCGAGTTGAACGAAAGGAGCATCTATGCTCTCCATCAGCCCCACATTCTCCCCTAAAACACTAATCCTCCCACTCACCACCAAATCCTGCAAATACCCACTATCGTTCGCGGGCCCATAATTCGGGAGCAGCGGCTCGGGCGCCTCGTGCGGCAGCGCGCCGGGAATGTCCTTGAACTGGTCGTCCAAGGGTTCGCGGCAGGCGAGGGACAGGCAGCTGTCCATGATGACGAGCTTGGTCTTTCCGGGGGAGGCGGCGGCGCGGAGGTGAGAGAGGATCTTGGCGCAGTAGGGGTCGGACCAGTCGTGGAGGATTTGCTTGAGGAGGAAGACGGAGATGTCGCGCGGGGTTTGGGGTTCGAAGAAGCTGTGGGCTAGGGAAGGGGAGTCGGTGAGGGGGCTTGATTAAAGCGCGAAGAAGTAAGCTCACCCTCGAGCGTGACCTGGCCAGATTCGACGGCCTTGGGGTTGTTCTCAGACCACCACTGCAGGTCATTAGTGCCATCTATGCTGGACACGAAAGTACCAACCTTCTTCCCGTCTTCAATCACTTCAGGCAGATCCTGAACCACGACCTTCACTGAAGGAATATTCTCTACAATAGCTCGCGCAGACTTCCCAATCCCGCCGCCCACATCGACGACCAGCGCGCCAGTGGGCAACAATGTCCAGTCGAAAGCTTCAGGTAGTAGCGGCATAAGCAACTGCACCATGGAAACTCGTCGGACTCACCCCCAAGCACCACATTCGCCGGCTGCAAATCCGCACTCCCCGCCATCGCGATGTTAAACCGCCGCAACCTCTGCGCATTCTCCGGCCGCGTCATGATCTTCCACACCGACTCGCGGACGCCGAAGGCGCGCGCCATGGCGGTGGCGTCGGGCTCGCCGGAGCGGCCGTCGGCGGGGTCGGAGACGGTCTCCCAGGCGTGGGCGGCGGCTTTGTAGGGTTCGTCGGTCCTGGGGGGAGGTTAGTGTAGGGAAAGGGGGAAAGGGATGAGAGGGAAGAGGGATGGGGAGGGGACTTACATGAATGCGCATAGCGCGGAGATCCCCTTAGTGCCGTCGTACTTGTGCTCGGGGCTGCTAGGTGTGAGTCGTCGGTTTGATGGGCGAAGAGGTATCAGGTCCCTGACTCGGCCAGAATTTCCTTGCTCGACTTCCCGGTGTCAATCATGCTGGAGATGCGGTTGTTGGCGAAGACATCCGGAGCGACCTCGCGGAAGATGAAGTTGGAGGCGAGGAGGCGGAGGAAGCGGGCTGCATAGAGGGTCAATCGACACTCCTTCAAATTTGACAAGAGACGAATCGCTTACCTAGTTTCTGCGGGTCCAAGCCGTTGAGCTTGGCCATGTCATTGACATGCATGCCCTTAACGCGTCGGTCAATACACTCGGACTAGTTCGCCTTAGGATAAGAAACCTACCTCAGGCCCCGCCTCGCGCAACATCTCCACCACGCCGGCTTCCACAGCGACACGCAGCGCGGCCGGCTTGAGGAACTACGAGTGCAACGAGTGCATCAGTACACAATCACAACCACCCCCTTCATCACCATCAACATCTACTTACCGCCTCCGCCACACCCAGCAACGTCGACGGCGGCGGTAGCACCGTCGCCGCCAGCTGGAACGCCGCCGCCGCTATCACATTCGCCGCCTCCGCCGCCTTGGCGTCCTTCCGGAAGGCCTCGGACGCGGGGTCGAAGGGCGCGTTGAGGTCGGGGAGGGACGCGTTTCCTTTAATTAAAGTCAGAGGTGTTGTCAACACCAGAGACAGAGGCGTTACCGTCAGCGGAGGCAGACGCGCACGCGTTTTCGAGGACGCGCGCGTTCTGCACGATGAGGTCGATTAGGGGCGTGAGGGAGGACATCTTATCTGATAAGATTAGATGGGCGGACTGCCGGTCTTTATGGTCGCGCCCAAGTCAGTGAAGGAGGTGTCCCGCGGCGCTACATGTCATGAAGATCGCGCGACAGGGCCAGAGTAAGGTGCCGGATGCACGCGTCTTCGTGTCAATCGCCCAAGAAATATGACGCAGCGGAGAACGGCCGAGGAGGGTGACATGTTGGTGAGAGGGTGACATGTTGGTGGCATGCTGGCCATAAAGTCCGTGATCCGATTCTCCCTCGCCGGCCGATGTTTAGTCCTTTATATTGCAGACTTGACAGAGCTTCTGGTTTTGCACACAGTATGTCAGGACGACAGCACTCTGAGTCAGGGCTAGCACGCATTATACATTGGATAGACCTCGGGTGACAACGCGTATTACTGCTTCAACTTCTGCACCAACTCGGGCACGGCTTCGTACAAGTCCGCCACAAGGCCCGCGTCCGCTACCTGGAATATGGGGGCATCGGGGTCCTGGAGGAGTGTAAGCACGATGTTGCTTCACACATCATCAAGCATACCTTGTTGATCGCAACAATCATCTTCGAGTCCTTCATGCCCGCCAAGTGCTGGATGGCGCCCGAAATACCGACAGCCATGTACAGCTCTGGCGCGACGACCTTGCCAGTCTGGCCGACTTGCAAGGAGTTGTCGACGTAGCCGGCATCCACAGCAGCGCGTGAAGCGCCAACAGCAGCACCCAGCACGTCAGCCAAGGGGTAGATGGTCTTTTCAAACGTCTCCGCGTTCTTCAGTGCGCGACCACCAGACACGACACGGCTCGCGGTGCTCAAGTCAGGGCGATCAGACTTGGTGATCGTCGTCTTGAGGTGCTCTGTTGGCGCATCTGACACCTCCACGGGGTCGATCGCCTTGTCCTCCACTGCGGCACCCTCCTCAATAGCGGCGGCGGGGAACGCAGTCGACCGGACGGTGAAGATCTTGACGGGGATAGATGAGGGTGCGCGGACGGTTGCGATGGCATTACCGGCGTAGATGGGGCGCTGGAAGGTGGTGGCGTTGGAGGAGGCGTCATGCTCGAGGGAGGTGATGTCGGATACTGCCTGCACGTCGAGCTTGGCGGCTACACGCGGCAGGATGGAGCGTGCTGACGAGGAGTGGGAGGCAACGACATGGGTGAAGGGGTTGGAGTCGGAGAGGACCTTCTGCAGGAGAGGGGACACGAGCTCCGGGATCGCCTGCGCATATTGCGGGGAAGCGGAGTGCCAGACGGCATTCAAGCCCTTCAGCCTGTCGTCGGTAAGTATTCATTCATTGCGGTATAGCGAGTACATACTTCTTCGCCTCCTCAACGATCTTAGGGACCTCTTCGGGACTTCCGAACACAAGTCCGGTCACCTCCCCGCCCAGCTGGCTGGCTGCCGTTAGGGCGGATAGAGAACCCGATTCCAGACTTCCACCACGGTGCTCCAGCAATACGAGGGTCCTCGGAGACACTGCGGACGCGTAGCCACGCGCGAGTAATGGCCGGCAGAGGAGGAGGCGCGTTCGCAGCATGACGGGCAGACGCAGGACTCAGTGCAATCACGCGGAACGAGGACCCGCCCGCCCCTCGGCATCTCCCGATTTCGGGCATTCGGCCGTAAACGCAGCCATGCCTCTTGCTCTTTGCGACCACCAAGCGCCTACCCCCGGCCATCCTGTCTGCATTGTTTTCTGTACATCCCCGGTATTCAAATGTGATATTCCATATCTTTCTGGAAGACGTATGCGTTCAACCTCTACGCACAATCAGCAACCCCCGAACTTCTTGGCCTAGACAATACGAAGCAAGGCAGCATGTCCAGATAGCATGGGTATCGGCTACGCCTTCAATTTCCATTGCATAGCATGACGCGCGCTTAATACGCGCACTTCGTCAGGAGACCTTCAGCTATCGATAGACGCGCACAGATTGCAACCCCATTACGAGACTGTACTAGGATTGCGTCTATTTACGCAGTGTGGAATGCATTCGACGGCGCTTAACAGCAAAGTTCGCTTTACACACTGATCCTGCTCTTGCTTTCGACCATCGCGAGCACCAGAGCTTGACCAGGATGGCTTCCTATCCGTGTCGATTCTTCAACAGCCCAGCGGGCTGCAGGAGAGGCGATGCCTGTACTTACAGACATGAAAAGGTTACTTCATCGTACGCCCTCGTTGATATTCCAGGACAGGGGAATGGACCCTCGCCATCCCGTACCCGCTCGTTCACCCTTGCGCCCAATGGAATATGCAGGGCGTACTGGAACACAGGGACGTGCGATTATGGTGAGCAACTCGAATGACCTCTTGGTTGGAGATTGACCCGGATCAGGATCGCGATGCCGCTATGCGCATACAGCAACCAATGTGTCCGAGGAAGACGTAGCGAAAGCGCGCAGTGGGACGGAGCCAGCTCTGTCGAACGAGGACTTAGCGAGGCTCGGGATCGGAGGGATCGATCTGTTATATGGAGTCGACGGCTCGTGGCTGCCTCCTGTGCAGACGAACGGCGTCCTACGCAAATATCTCACCGACGACTACCGCTTTCACAGCGCTATGTTCATCTACCCCTTCGTCAATTGCTTGGCCAACGTCAACACTCAGAACCCCTTGTGGGTATGTACCATCTCTTCTGATCACTTAAGGAAGCCTCTCTGATCAACCGTTAGTCTGCTGAGGATCGCCAGGTGCGTTTTTGAGGGTGAACTGATCAGTTGGCGAGGCTAACGACTTGTCAAGGTGTTCATTCTCGACTTCGCACGTGTACCAGGCAATGGCATTCTGCGCATCGGGGATGTCATACGATGGCCGCAAGTTTCGACCACATCAAGCTTTGCTCAAAAGCAGCTCATCCTGAGCTTCCAGCGTGCTTACTTGCCCCTACTTCGAGTGCGTATCCTATTAACATGGGGATATGTTACTAAAAGGACGATGTATAGTTCCTCGCCTCTGACACTGTACTCAAGAGTACAGTGCACACCAGCGTCAAGTGAGTTACCTTTGAGTAAGATGGACGTAACTCATATGGCCTATAGCGCCCTGTATGGCGTCTTGCTCGACAACTTCGACGCTTTCGCCAACACGGTCGAGAGCTGTATGGACCAAATGATCTCCGCGCGCTCCTTCAAGGACCGCTTCGGCTCGAACCAAACGAAGCCACCTCAAGGTCATCAGATCTTCGCAACGCTCACCACGGTTTTGTTCGAGTGAGATCGGGTCGCTGTGGTCAAAAGTTCCATATTAACTAGCATCACAACAGGTGTTTATCCCGCTTCAAGGCCGCCCCCGTCGAGCACCCCAACCTCCTCACTCTGGTCCACAAGCTGGACCGCTGGATGGAGACCTGGAGCACCGGCGTTGCGGCCTCGCCACCCACCTTCGACGACGCATTCGCAAACAACAGCGCCGCCGCCCGCGATCACATCATCGCCCACATCCGCGGCAAGCTCGCCCGCCTCGTTCTCGTCGCCAAGCGCGAGCAGGCCAAGCTCGATGCATCGCAGAAGCCGAGCGACGCCTCGACGCAACGCGTCGTCGACGCGTATCGCGACGAAGGGCTGTCGGCCGCTCTGCATACGACGTGGGTGCCGCCGGGTGGGCGGCATGATAATGACCACGAAGATATCGGTCAGATTCGTGTAGCGCCCACGCACGACGAGCTGCTGTGCACGCAGGCGCCTTGTCTTCCTGCGAATATCTACGGCGCGCCGCATCATCTGCCGGTCGGGACCATGGATCGGCACCTCGATATCGGGTTTCGTCTTCTGCGAGAGGAGCTGACGTACGTGCTGGTCAAACATGAAGTACACCTACTGATACTCGCACGCAGTGCACCAATCCGCTCCTCCGTGCGCCATGTCAGGACCGACCTCCTTACCAAGGGACAGACGCAGCTATCAGCCATCCTCGAGAACAGAGGCGGAAAGTACCGCGGCGCGAACGACGAGCTTGACAGCGTGCTCTTCAACGTGTACACCGGCGTCAAGTTCGAGACGCTCACCCCCGACCGCCGCGGCCTCGCCGTCAAGCTCAACTTCGACACGCCACCAGGCCCAGCGCGCAACCCCCGCCCCGCGCAGCGCGCGACCTACTGGCAGACCAACAGCGGCAAGCGCCTGATGCAGGGCAGCCTTATCGCGCTCGCATGGAAGGAGGGCGGCGAGGTTGCCGTACACCTGGGTCTCATTGGCAGCACTGTAAAGGAGATCTCGGACGCGGCGCAGCGCAGCGCGGACAGGATCAGCGTGAAGATCCATTTCTTCGACTCGGACCTGCAGTTCCGCATCCTGAACGTGCTGAAGCTGGGTGACAACACGCGGGACGGGGTCAAGTTGCTCATCGAAGCGCCGGTTATGTATGAGGCGGTCCGGCCGTTCTTGGAGGCGTTGAAGACGGTTGAGCCTACGGAGATCCCGTTTGGCGAGTACATCGTGCATCATCCGGCCGGGCACTTCAAGAACGTCGTCGTCCCCCCTCCGAACTACGCGCGTGCTCCGGGGTTCCGCTTCGATCTGTCTTCTCTCTTCCAGGAGGGCGACGACGAGCATCTTGAGCTTGACGCCACCGATAAGACGTCCATTGCACTTTGCCGTCGAGAACTCCGGCGTAGCCGTCTCGACCCCAGCCAAGCGGACGCCGTCGTTGACACCCTCACGCGGGAGGTTGCGCTGGTGCAAGGGTATGTACTCTTGTGTTACAATGAAGGCTCCACGTTGCTGATGAACACCGTTCATACTAGCCCACCGGGAACTGGGAAGGTAAGGTGGCCCGCTCAAGGCAAGCCTCATCCTGCTCACATCATGTACAGTCCTTTACCGGTGTCGAGCTGCTCCGTGTCTTACTGGCCGCGCAAGCTAAGCCGATCCTACTCATCGCCTTTACCAATCATGCACTGGACCATCTCCTATCGTCTGCTCTCGACGCCGGCTTCACCAAGAAGATCATTCGGCTTGGTTCCCGCTCCGCAGACGAGCGCATCTCGAAGTACTCCATCGAGACCCTCGAGCTCGTCGCCGGGCAATCTCGTCTGGACCGCGTATCCAATCGCTTTTACCATGAGCTCAAAGACGTCGAGAAGGAGATTGAGCAGCTCATGCGCAACTTCCTCAGCACGGAGGTCTCCTCGCAGGAGAAGCAGCAGCACTTGAGCTTGATGTATCCGGAGCACAACGAGTTTCTAGGCACACCTCCGGCGTGGATCAACACCATCAGAAAGCAGCATGAAGCGGACGAAGAGGAAGGGTATACGCGCGTTCGAAGGGGTGGTCCTGTTGGGGCACTGGACAATAGCATATACGCCTACTGGTCCGAGGGTCGCGATCTGGACTACATTCGTGACGCCAACGAGCCGGCCGATGTACCAGCGCTGTCGAGCCTGCATCAAAAACGCCCGCAGGACCCCTCTGCCAACAGGTTCTCTATCCTCGCTCGGCCGACGGAGGATCATGGTAATGACGACGACGACGACGAGCAGGACGGCGCTCGCAATGGGGACGATGACAGTGCTTCTGATAGTGACGACGAGTCAGATGTCGACGACTTGACGGACCTCTTCCGGATTGATTGGGCAGCCGGCATGCCAGTGGCACAGGATCCTGCCAATCGACCTTGGGACGCATCGTCTGTCGGATCGGTTGTTGCAGAATCAGTCGCAGACCCTGCCACTCCTCGCGCGACGACGCCGCAGCCTGTTGCGGACAGTAGACCCCCTCAACCCAATGACGAAGGCGTCCCGCAAGATGAGCCCGAAGAATCCACTGCTCCGTCAGACATCCCTATATCCGAGCGACCTGTCGAAGTGCTACTGGAAGACGCAGACATGTGGTCAATGTCGATGCAAGAGCGGAGGCGTCTCGACGACTTTTGGACGGCCGAAATACGCAACACGAGAATCGATAACCACTTGGAGTCCTTTACCGCCCTACAGCAGCGCCACGCCGATATCCTCAAGCGGTACCAGGAGGGAAAGGACGAGGTATGTTCAATATTAATGCGCGTCATCGCAATGCCTCATGCTATCCATAGAGCAGGAGCGCTCTGCTACAGTCATGCGATATAATTGGCTGCACTACGACTGGTGGGTCATTATTGTCTTACACATATCTGAAGCTCATCCGGAACGCAGGCGCGGCCAAACTGACCTCATTGCTACATGTTAGTTCTGCGAGCCTACAGACGAACCCGATAATTGACTATGCTCTCCTCAGGGTCTTGGGCCTCGCGTCATGGTGGTAGAGGAAGCGGGTCAAGTTCTGGAGACACACGTCATCGGCAGTCTCGTACCTTCGGTGCAGCACCTCATCCTCATTGGCGATCCCTTGCAGCTGCGGCCTACGCTCAACAACTTCGGTAACTATTCCAGACGATGAGCTCTCGTACCATCTGACTTGCGGCTACAGCGTTGTCGATGGACAACAAGCGCGGTCGCGAGTTGTTCAGGTTCGACATGTCGTTGATGGAAAGGCTCGCGAAGGCCGGCTTCCCCATGTCGCAGATCAATGTGCAGCGGCGAATGAGACCACAGATCTCGAACCTGGTCAGGTAAGCGCACGCGACGCGAGCACCGTGTATACTCTTAGCTTGAACCCATTGTCAGGCATCGCCTTTATCCGGCTTTGGTCGACAACGATCGCGTCAAGGATTACGACGACGTGCACGGCATGGCGAAGAACGTCTTCTTCCTGTCGCACGAGTACCCAGAGAGCGGAGGATCAGAGGAAGGGGCTAGCAAGCACAACACATATGAGGCACGCATATATTGTTGCCTTACTTGCCTATTCCCTTACCCGTCTGTCAGGTCTCCATGATCAAGGACTTGGTCTTGTATCTCCTTCGGTGCGTTCGACCACATTCCGGTTACAGTGCATATGCCTCACCAAAGTACAGACAGGGATGCTACTCTCAAGACGGCGACATCGTCGTTCTGTGCATGTATCTGGGTCAGCTGGTGAAGCTACGCGACGCCCTTTCGCGCGAGGTGGTCGTCGTGATCGACGAGCGTGACGCACGAGACATTGCGACGCACGAGGACGTTGACGAGGACGAGGTAGAGCAGAGCAACGCCGCGGCCAGGGAAGTACAGGTGTCGAAGCAAGTCAGTGTATACAGATAATCATGTACGGTGCAACGTGCTCACAACTCGACAGGTTCGCCTCCGTACTGTCGACAACTTCCAAGGTGTGTAGGCAATCAATTCACAGAGAGATTATGACACTAACAGATATCGCCAGGCGAGGAAGCTAAGGTATGTATTCACTACAACTAATCACAAAAGTACTCATATTTTCCGGAGATCGTAATCCTATCCACCGTGCGGAACGCAGGATCCGTGGACGAGGTAACGGGCGCGCGGCGCAGTACGAAGATTGGCTTCCTGAAGGTACGTCTAGTCTCTCCGTGACCATCAGTTTCGTCACTCATTGCTGCAAGTCCGAGAATCGTATCAATGGTAAGCTTAGCCCACTGTGATGCATCACAGCTATTGACTCTACCTACTCCCAGTTGCACTGTCGCGTGCTAAGGAAGGCTTGTATATTCTTGGGAACGCACCTCAGCTCGCACTTCGCAGTCCCATGTGGGCCGATGTCATCCAGCAGCTGGAACAAGACGGCTGTGTGGGCCCGGGCATCCCAGTTGCCTGCCATCGGCACCCTCACAATGTTACGCTGGTATCGGATCCAGGACAACTGCGTCAACTCGCACCTGATGGTGAGCAGGAAACTGAATTGCTTGTCCTGACTGGTGCCTAACATCTTGGATAGGCGGCTGCCTCCTTCCGTGCGACTATAGGCTCCCTTGTGGCCATGTGTGCCCCTACAAGGTATGGGCGGCGCACGACGATAGTTTTCGTGGCTCAACTTCGTCAGTGTCATTCGGACGATCCGCAACATATCACCGTCCATTGCTCACAGCAATGCTTGCGCCTCTGTCCGTTCGGGCATCCTTGCAACAAGGAATGCTACCGCGACTGTGGCGAATGCACATTCATGCAGCATGATGTCGAACTGCCTTGTGGCCACATCAAGGCGGAAGTACCATGGTAAATGTTTTTGCTGATTTCTGACCCACTGATTGACTCTCTTTCGAATAGCTATCTCATGAACGATTTGGAGAACGTGGCGTGCGAAGTCGTCGTTGAGAAGGACCTTCCGACGTGCGAGCACTCCGCGTCCATGCCGTGCTCATGGGATGCAGAGGCGCATATGTGCACCAAGCCCTGTGATGGAATTATGGGATGCTGTGGTCGAACGTGCCAGTCACGCTGCTCCGATTGTCAGAGCCTCAACCGGGATCAACGCGCGGACGATGGGAAAGTGACGCGAGCTCAGCATACACGTCATCCATGCAAGAAGCCTCTGTTCTGCGGACATGCATGCCCCCTGCCCTGCGCTCAAGACCACGTTTGTACGAAGTCCTGCTCGGAGGATTGTCGTCAAGAGTGCGCGCACGCCAAATGTCGCCTGCGCTGCTCTGCTCCGTGCGCTAGCTGCAAAGAGGCTTGTACCTGGTGTGTAGGATCACTGACGTGCATGCTCTATACTCAATGGCCCGCAGGACATGCACCCACAAGGCTTGTCCGGTGCCGTGCGGTTCTGTACGTCCTACGACTTGCCAGGCAGTCCGGAGACTGATTCATTTAGGTCTGCATACGCTTGCCCTGTGATGAGCCGTGTCGCAACAAGATGCCATGCGGCCATCAGTGTCCCTCCGGTTAGCCACTAGATACGACTATTCTGTCGTTAAGCTTGCTGACATCAGTACGCAGTATGCGGCGAGGACTGCTCCCAGCAGCTTTGCCTCGAATGCGCGTCTGAGGAGCAGAAGAAAGATGTTGCCGACATGATCTTGTACCGCACTTTGGCAGACCTTGATCCGAGTGCCGGCACGCTCGACGAGCTCATCATCACGAACCCGAAGTGCGGCCACGCATTTACCGTCGAGACGCTCGACGGCGCTCTGCATCTCAGCTACTTCTACGAGAAGGACGACGAGTCGGGATCCTGGAAGGCCTTGAAAGCGGTAGGCGACGAGAAACCACCCTTGCCCGTCTGCCCAACATGTCGAGCTCCCATCACGTCGCCGAGGTACAGTCGGGCGACCAGAAGCGCTCAACTCGACGTCCAGGAGAAGAAGGTCGTCTCGAGAATGAGCGACCAGCTCTCGCGTATTCAGAGTGGCATCGAACGGCTGGCGATTGACGCGATGAAGGGGAGATTCGCTATGCTTGTTGGGCGTCTCACGGTGGGCGGCAAGGAGAAGAACGTCAAGGCCCGCAAGGCCGCGACAAAGGCCCGCAACAGCGTCCTGAACCAGCAGCGCGAGACGCCGACGCCGTTTGACTCCATCCTGCCGACGAACAAGAAGCTCTTCGACATCAACCAGCTCTCTGCGAATTCCTGGAAGAAAGAGGTTCAGCCGTTGTTCACCGTCTATCGAGAGGCGTTCCAGCTCGCAAGTACTCGGAGCGCACATACGAGCGCCTGGGAGGCGTCCTTCGCATACCTCTACCAAGCCGAGATGGAACTGGCCGCTGCAGACCCTGCGCGTGCCCCGCGTCGCCCAGCTGAGTACGCCATGCGCATGGC
>JAMQCK010000991.1:0-13230 GCA_024196135.1 Pleurotus ostreatus/Saccharomyces cerevisiae fusant | reverse complement strand
TCGTCTCTTTTCTCCGCGGACCGAGTCCCTGTCCTGCCTGTAAGCGGACGACAAGGCGGCGGGGCTGGGAGGGGCGGACGAGGACCCTCGGCGCCTCCAGGCCGGTCTCCCGAGCCAACGTCCGCTCAGCACCCCCGCCCATCGTCGAAGCTGCGTCCTCGCCGTCGCGCGGGGACGTCTCTGCGCCCTCAGTAGGTACATCTGCGCGTTTTCCGCGCGAAGAAAGCCCCTCGTTGAGCGCCTGCCCGAATTTCTCGATTTTCCCGCATTTTTCGATTTTGATCGCGGCACTTTTGGCATCAAAGCAAGGATTTATGAAACGACAGTATTGCTTGAGATCATATGGACGCTCGCCTTACACATTGTCTTTGCTTGAGACTCTCTAGTCGTGCTCTTTTGAGGGCGACGCCACCACTAGTGAGGCTGAGGATCAACGCCATACGGTATTCCACTTGAGCGATTTGGTCCGAGTGCGGGCCAAGGATTACAAGGGCAATAGTTCCAGCTTGTAGTATGTTAAGCGCGCACGTTGAGTACGCGGGACTACGCAATTTCAGGCCTTCGACCTTTTGGGTCGTCCACCAGTTCCCCGCGTTACTCCTTTCAGCCTTGGTGTCCAGGGTATCCCGTCACAGTCGGTAATCTTCACGCCATGCTCCAGCAAGCGCTCGGCGACCTTGACAACCTTGCTCTTCTTGATCTCGCGCCTGACAAAGGGATCCAACATGAGACGGACAGGGAAAGACAGTCGGACGGACGCACTCAGTAGCGGGCCAGGTGAAGGACGTGAAGTTGATTTCCTGCAGGGCGGGGTACAGCGAATAGTTCAGACCATCGAACAACTTCGTTACACCGAAAGAATCCAATGCAATATCGTAACTAAGTGTAAGTCAGTGCGTAGGTAGGATATTGAGGAACGAGTGGGACGCACTGTGTTTGATCCGTACAGATGATCTTCGCGAGCTTGCGGTGCGGCGTCCGGGTGTCGGCAGTCGTTGATGACTACAATCATGTCAGAGGCTCAGCCTGAGAGCTGACTAGGGGCGACGAGGGGAGTAGGGGCTCGCACAGTAATGTAATAACCATCCAGTCGCAGCAAGGTTGCATTAGGGCAAAGCGCGACTACGCGCGCATCAAACGTGCTTCGAAGCTCAAGCTCCTGAACCCGGCCCCCGATTGCCTCCACGAGAAGCCTTCGAACTCTCTGCTCGGGAGGGTCTCCCCGCATGTCCACTGTAATCTTGCGCAAGTTATCGAAGCTGGTTGCGATTCAGCGTCGACTTTGTAGTACGCATAAGCGTCGGAAGCTTACCGCATCTTTTGGGCGACCTTTACAAACGATTCTCCGCAATTGGTTACGTCGAGCTTTGTCAGCGCAGGCATAGACGCGTTCTTTGGCAGCTTCCGAGTATCGAAATTGGCCGAAGACCTGAACCGGAGAGTATGCAGACGAGTGAAACGCGCAAGGGGAGAGGGATCAAAAACTCCTGGCCCCGAGAACTCGACACCCACGAGTTCTCGCAGAGTCGACTGGCTGGCATCTGCTAGCTGTGCAAACTCGCTCGAGTAAATGGGAAGACCGCCCCATCCGCCTGCGAGGCGTTCGAGATTTCTGAGACGACACAAAATTGGACCCAGATCCAGGGGACCTCCTACATCTTCATCTGTCTCATCGTTATAGTCGTTGAATCCACTGACCACCAGCGCCTTGACAAAGTCGGCATGCTCTTGATAAGCCTGTAGGTGGCATGCAAATTTTCGAATCCGATCCCGGCCATACAGGCGCACTTCCTCATAGGCCATTCGAAGCCCGGCATTCTGACGTTCTTCGTCAGCTACAATTTCCCTGAGGAGCGCTGAAGACTCACATAGAATGCTTTGCAGACAAGCAGAAGGTGGTTTTTTTCCTGCCATGTGAACGCATATGTGTGCATGACAAACCCCAGGATATGGGCCCATATCTTGCGAGCGACGTCGTTCGGAGCCGATGCTAAGGGCCTAAAGAACGGATCCGCAGGCATGGCAGCCAGTCGTCGCCGTTTAGGTTCTTCGCGGCCGCTATATATTTTCGCCAATCAGCGTCAGACGACATGGTTGAGGGGCCACTTACGACCTTCCCCCATCATCCTCAAGTTTTTGCTTCAACTTCAGCTTTTCACGCACGTGCGCAGGCTCTTGCTCTATCAGCTTCTGCAGAGTAGTCCATGACCATGTATAGCTGGCACTACCGAATGCAAGTATGACGTCCTGCACAGAGGCTAAACCACAGAAAGTGCGGTGAGATTGGCTGACTATCGATGCTGCCTGTATGATGATGGTCTGGACGCTCTTTGACCCCGTCCGAAGGGCTTCGGCGAGCTTGCGGAGGTAGTCTTCGCGGAGGTATCGACAATCGATGCTACGCTACATAGAGTCATTACACATTGACAAGCGATTGAATCATTTCTACTGACCAGGTTATCCCAAGTAGGAACTGCGGTGAACAAAGCTGCAAGGAGCTTCTCCATGTTGCTATTCCCCCTCACGCGATCTTCTGCGGATTGCAGGAATACAAGAGTGGTTGGATTCAGGAGACTGAGGCAGGGGACAATTCCGCTGGCGCTGTCGTCGCTGTACAGGGCTGTCATCAGACAGACGTCCGTGAGCTTTGGCCCGCACTTCTCCAAGATCTGTTGCATGGAGGGTCCGAAGCCGCCCTCGACCCGCAGCTTCCTGACCCAGCGGGCGAGGTCTGGGTTGGACTTGAAGGCCGCAGCCAATGCTCGAGCTTGAGCCTTTGAGCGAAGGATGACATCGTGGTAGAGAAGTGGCGTGCCGACACGACACCAGTTCTTGTTGACGAGCAGCAGCGACGACGTCTTGTAGTTGTTCACATAGGTGGAGAAAGGCGAGCGACCCTCGGGGTTGCGGAAGAGAGCGTCAGGAATGGCGAAAGCGGGCTCAAGAATCTCTTTGAGCAATTCATCAGGCAGTTCGGACATGGTGGGAGGAAGCAGGTGGCATTCGGCCACCGGGGGCACAAGCGCTTATTCGGAACATCGGCGCGAGGGCCCGACTGTGCGCCGTTCAACTGGGACTTGCTAGGCCGGAAGGGTACATGATACATTATGCCCGTGTATTCGCTTGGGTTACATGTAGGACTTGAAGAAAGCTACTGCGTACATAATTTACAATACAAGACTGAAAGATGAATCCAGCGAGTCCAGACGATCGACACCTAACCGATAGAGCCCAAGACCTTCATCGCGAGGGCACGCAGAATCTCAGCCTTCTGCTGACCCCCGAGTTGACCAAAGACAGCGGCGACGCTCTTGCCCTTGGCGTCTCGAATGGCGCCCAGTCGATTGCCCGCCATGGCGCCGAGACCCATGCCGGGGAGGTTGGCGACGATGAAGCCAATACCGCCCCCGCAGACGGTACCAACATAGGTCCACCAAGGTACTCTCTTCTGAACCTCCGGACGCAGGAGCTGGGAATGTGTCAGTCATGATTTTGTGAGGGGGCGGGATGACGCACCTCCTCGAACACGTCGGCGAAGGTACCCTCTGCGTCTGGCCGCTCTGGTTGCGGGGCAGCACGCTCGGAGCCTCCGCCAAACATATTCGCAAATTGAGCGAAGAAGTTGTTCGACGAGGAAGGGTCCTCCGTCTTCTCGTCGAATGATCGTGATGAGTAGAGCGCGTCGTACTCCCTACGGCGTGACGCGTCGGACAACACGTAGTATGCGTCTGCAACTGCTTGAAAGCGCTCTGTCGCCCGCCTACGCTCCGTGTCCGTTGCATTCGCCAAGCGGTCTGGATGAGTCCTGTGCGAATTCAGTCGGCAAAGCCGGGAGAGGGTAATGGTGACACGTACTTCAAAGACTCCTTCTTGTACGCCTGTCTTATCTCATCTGCGGTGGCAGACTTCTGGATGTTCAGAATCCTGTAGTAGTCGGGAAAAGAGGTCATGGTGGTCGGGAAGAAGATGAGCGTCGTCGAGCAAGGAGCGACGCCCCTTGGCCACGGTGGCGCGCAACCAGGCACTGACGTCACGCAAACCGGACCGACTCCCGTGCACGTGGGAACGGGATCAAACACGCGGCTATGCCCGGCTATTGTTCTGAATTGAACCATCATGCAGCTTCGTATCGCAGACGGCGAACGCTCTAATCATCATAGCTCACCACTCTTAGCACGACATTCTTCACGGAAAGCGGATGCTGGGGAGTTATGCATGCAAATGACCACACCCGCAGGACCTTCCATCAGACTTGTCTGGCTCCCGTACATCAAGCCTCGGTTACGAACGCGCCCCTTTTAAGGAAATGGAAGTTATGAACATATAGGGTGGCAAGCCACGGGCTGCTCGCTGAGACCAAGCGAGCAACACTGAACACCCATGTGGAAGTAATCGTTCTAGGCAGTCTAGAGCTCACAAGAGAAAGAAATAGGAGCATTGCATCTTGAGATTGTTACTGGCGAACGCCAAGGGTGGAAGCTGGGATCACGCTAGTGATCAATGCATTCGGGATTGCTGTCGAAGAGATCGCATTGCAACAGCAAGTGCTTGCTGAATCCTTCCCGAGCAATGCTGTGAGCGATGGTACGCCCCCTCTGGGCTATTAGACCGCTGCTATCGTCAGCTATAGCGCATGTCTGCGAGTGGTGGGTGGTTGTGGGCGTGCGTCACGCCACGCACGTAGACGCGTGACCGCGTCGCGCCTGCTTGCGCCCACGCTATGACGTCACTTTTCGCGATAACCACTTTTTGTACTTGTTTGGTCGGGGAGGCAGCCCTATCCTCGCGGGTTAGTCAGTGTTGCTCGCTCCGCCTTTCCCTCCCTCGCAAGCTCGGGGGGTCCCTTAGGCGTCGCTCGCAATCAAGCCGCTGGACTACGATGGCTACGATGACAATATTCAATAAGAGCTGCTGAAACCTTAGGAAAACATGAAAACCGACAGCGCGATCTTGACGGCTCTAGTCGAAGTCTTCGGCGCCGTCATCAAGGCTGCTGTCGCAAGCGCGTCCGACCGTCTCACGATGGACAAAAGGACGACTTGATTTGAAATCTAACCCCTGACAGAGGCGTTGTCCGAAGCACGCCGAGTCGACGCTTTTCATCAGTTGAAGAAATGCACCTACTTATATGGCGCTCGCGCGGAAAGCGCGTACTGTAATACAGGCTAGTCTCCGGAAGCCATTGTGCTATCATTATTCTTAATATTTTGTGATCTTCAATCCTTGCATGCTGAGCATCAACCATCTGCGAAAGACGAACATCCTGCACGTGAGATGCACGTGAAAGTCACGCAAATGGCAGGTAAACATTGCGTCCGAGGCCTTTATCCTACAAGGCGCGTTCCATGCCATGACTCTGCTACAACCTTCCCCAGAAAATCGACCGATGTGCGCTGCTCGATATTGCTCCCCATGAGGTCATCGGATCCCGGGCCGTATTGACATGCACGATGTATGATCGGGCTTCCGTACCTCTTGCATTCACTCGTCTTCTCAACGCTCTCCACGGCGAACCTCCCCTGAGCTCACTTGAAACTTCAAGGGACACACGCCGGGGCGCATGACTATGGAAGGGAGCGCGCGCAAGCGACGCGCGTCCAGCGTCCCCGCACCTCAGAATAAGCGGAAGCTTTCCCTTGTACTTGGTGAGTGCTAGCGAACACGAGTTGTCCCGAGGTATCTAAGCTCTTGGATAGATTATGTTGAGGTGCCCCCTCTACCAGCGCGGAAGCGACAGAGTGCGTAGGTGGTTGCTCAGTTCGCAGTGCACGGCTAAGCGATCGTCTGCAGAATACGAGCCGGCGTCCTCTGTGGAGGCCAGACAAACGAGATCGAGGACCGGAAAGTCGCCTGCGAGGGCCGGGAAGAGCAAGGGGACACCATGCAATGCATCTGCTGCGCCCAGAATGACCTCGAAGGCAGGGAAGGACTCGCAGAAACCAACGCCAAAGCGCGGGCGGCGTGCTTGTGAGTGATCCTCCTCCCCCAAATTGGTTGCCATCTGAACGCATCACGCATAGCCATATCCGGTTCCTCACCTACCAATCGTTTGTCCCAACTCGACATCGCACCCAAGCCAAAGCGCCTCCCGCCCCGCAGCCGATTCCGGACGGGGAGCGTCAGTCCGGTGGATGAACAACCTCCCTTATACGCGGCGTCCAGTCCCCGAGAAACAGCTGAGGATAGCACCCCGGTGACAGAACTTGAAGCCCCATATGACCAAGAATTGGGACAGACTGCCCCAGATCACCCTACGGAGGAATCGAGGGGAACCCCGCTCTCAGCTGAACCGATCAGTGCACCGATGGGGCGGCAAGAGTCAGACATACAGCCTCGCGAAACGACAGGACCTACGAGCGAGGCAGTGATGAGCACGCCCCGCGTATCTCTGGCTACGCAGATCGACCTGACGCCCACGCAAGCTACAATCTTGGCCGAGAACGATGAGCAAGGATGTGAGCCATTCGCTCGCACAGTCCCTGCCGCTGCACCTCCGATTTGGCAGCAACCTGCGCTTCTACCTCCTCCTCTCGTTCTGCCTCCGACTCCTCCTGCAAGCAGCCATGCCGAGTACCCACGAACCCAGCCGCCGGCCGCTGCATCACTTGCACCGACACCCTTCGGCCCTGCTAGCGCGCACACACCTACGGTTGCGCATATTCCGAAGGTCCCGTTACCCCCTCCGCTTGAGGAATACGTGCCTTCGTCAAAAACAGCGACTCGCCCACCCACAGCGAAGACGCGTCTTGCTTCTCGTCCTTTGCAGAAAGCCAAGACAGAAAGCAGTCTGGACACTGCCCATCTGAATGACTTCGCGCTCGACTTTGCGATGCTACTTCCCGAGTATGACGGCTTCCTCACCTCCGGCGCGCGGCATATCATCCATCGTGAGTGCTATCCTCTTTCCTTTCGCTTCACTTTTGAGATCCTCCTTCTCCCCCCTCCCCCAAATCCCTGTCGCCCATCTCACCCTACCCACCCGCTAATTCCAACCCACCCAGACATGCACCACACCCTCGCCCTCGAGTCCATCGCGCGCCGACGGCTCGAAGAGCAGCTCTCGACCGAGATCTCCCTCCGCTGCACCGTCGAGCGCGAGGCCGAGCGCCTGCGCGCCGAGCTGGCAGAGCTGCAAGAGGAGGCGGATGAGCGGAGGGCGCGCAAGCAGGCGAGGCGTGCAAGGAGGGCGGCGGAGATGGCTGCAAGAGCGAGCGAGGTGGGGTCGGAGGGATGAGGGAGGTGGGATCGGAGGATGAGAGTTGTAGTAGGAGGAGGGATGAGCTGCTGGGCCTAGTCGTTGGGTGAGAAGGGATTGGGCATCGGGAAGACGGACGATGCTTTCGTGACACTCTACTCCTGCATTTCTTGGTACAACACTTACATTTCTTGGACGCACCACATCACTACACGCATCACACTACTACGCACATTTCTTGGACCCTTCATCATCGCAAATCGAGCACCAGCAATCACCTCCCGATTCTTCCCCGAAAAGTACCGTACGACAACAACAACGACGCATTACACCGAGCAGGTAGGTACAGTAAAGACGGCGGCGCGCATAGAGGCGCGTCGACAACGGTATGTATGTTTGTATGGATGGATGGATGCAATAAGTTTGTGCGGATGGATGGTAGAAGCAGTGTTCCGTATGTATGTGGGCGCACATCGCGGAGGCGACAGCGTTGGTTATGTGAAGATGTGTGTGGACGGACCGAAGGCGATGGACAGACCAAATGCGATGATAACATATACTGTACAATGCAAGCAAGCAATTTTCCGGTGATATAGACCACGAACCACTGAGAATCGGGAGCGGAAGCAGTATCCTTGTCCAGGCAGTGTTTATACATGCCGAATGTTTTCCATGGATCATGGGGACCGGGTCGGGTAGGGAGCAGCGGCGCATGTGTGCGTCCGCCTTCACCTGAAGCAAGAGAATTGGTACGAGGGCGAGTGGGGCTCCTTTTGGCGAGTACCTTCGGCTCCAGGAAACCCGTTCGCCCTCAGGAAGTGCATTCACCCTCGGGAAGCGGGATCACCTATAGGAGCACGCTCACCCCCAGTAGCTGTCGCCGTAGGGATCGCGCTCTCCCTCGGAGATATCGCGCAGCGCCGCGTAGTCCGCGACACCGATGCCGTGCTCCATGGCCAGTGTGAGCGCAGCGAGCGCCTTCTCGGATCGCGTCGAGGGGAGCGGCTGACATTCGGCGGGCGGGGAGGATCGGATCGATGACGCCGACGATCGCAGCGACGAAGACGATTCCGTCTCGACATCCGTGCTGGAGAGGCCAGGCATCGTCTCTGCGCTGGAGAGCCCAGGCAGCGTCGAGCACGCCGTACCGACGTCGATTTCGATGTCGTCGTCCTCGTCCTCTGACGGGAAGGCGGAGGAATTGTCGCAGGAAGGCGCGGCCGGTGAGGAGTATCCGCTGCTCCTCTCCGGGGATGTTCCACTGGGAGATGAAGCTCGCATACGCTTCCTCCGCGGGTTTCCGCCGAACATGTCCGCTCTCTCGCCGCTGTGTACAAGCACGTCGTCATCATCGTCAGAGAGATCCGCAGAGAAGGTATGACGCGTTGAGAAATGGCAGGCGCGTTTGCGTTCGCGGTGGCGAGGCTCGACGACAGGAGATGGTGCGTTGAGAGGAGGGATGGTCCTCAGCTGCTCGAGCTCGCGCATGCGCTGCACGAAGCGCTCGTTGCTCTCGGCGACACTGCGGTGCAGGTCGGAGTAGGCCTCGGATCGGAGGCGGCTCAAGTCTGGCTCGCTGAGCATCTCGCACTCGCTGTCTATGGTCGCTGACCCATTGGTGCGCGTGCGCGATCGCGCAACCGCCGATCCTCCCAGCTGGAAGTCGGCAGCAGACGTCGCTAGCGAGGGCCTAATAAAGCGTCCAGACGATGCTAGCGATGGAGGCGGGGCTCTCAAGTCTGGGGTCGGGCTCTGAAGTGGACATCAGTACATCCCGCCAGTGGGAGGGAGCAGGGGACGTACCAAGAGGCCCTGCTTGCGCTTTGTCCCCTTGCGCCACGAGTTCACGTTCCACTTGCCCGATACCAATGATGCACGGTCGAATCGCCCTGGCGCCAGCGATGGCTGCTCGGCATTTTTGTGTGCGGCGAGATGGCCAGATGGCGAGGCCGATTGGGATCTCCTGCGAGAGCTTTCGGCGAATAGCAGTGAATCCATCGATGCGGATTAATCTCGACGGTGGTTGTATGGGTGCGACAAGTGCAGCGGCGAAGGCAAGAAGCAAGCGAAAGCGCGACCTTTATGGGAAGAGGCAAGCTACCTAATGTCACTGCTTCGTGACATAAGTTTGTCATTTCACGTGCGCTAATGTGGGGCTCCGAGCTTGGTTGCTGTTTCCCCGCCATATCTCGCGCCTGGATATTCGGCCTCGTCTCACCTGGGTCTCGCCAATTCACCTTAGCGCTTCAGTCTGCCGATCCGGTCTGCGCCGTCGTATGCGGCAGCTGGCACGCGTCAACGTCTGTCACACGCGCTCAACATTGATCATTCCACGATCACGGGATAGTGTTATGTGGTCACGCGGTTGAACTTCAGGATGACCTGCATTGAGAGCGGGTAAGCGCTTAGATCTGGCTGGAGGATCCAGTCAATACGTCCTTGGGTAGAGTACACAAATGGTCTATCTACGATGTGTGCCTACCGATACTATCGCTCGGCGATGCCTTCTCGCCATGTCCAGCACTACAGTAGTCAGTTCATCTATTGTTTCGTGCCACTAAACGTGCGGACCGACGAAGCGCCTGCCGGCCGCTTTCCGCTTGGTTGACCTTTGCCCGCTTATGCGTTTGGGGCGGGGCGTCAGGCGGTGCCATAGTCCGCAAGCGCTTCGGGCGACATGGCGGAACTGCTTCCTCATCTAGTGCTTTGCGCTTCGCCGTCCTCGGCTGATGTTTCTTCTGCTCGTCCCGACCCTCGTCTTTCTCTTCCTCGTCAACGTCCATAGCCTCGGATGCAGAGCCCTCGGAAGGCGCTGGGTCAGGCTCTGCATATACCTCGCCCGTGCAAAGGTCGACTTGCCCGAGCGGCACGAAGGCGTCCTGACCCTCGAGGTCGGCGTAGTACCGCGATATTGCCTGGAAGACCGCGCGCACGTCGTCGTAGATCTTCGCATGCTCGTCGAACAGTTCCTTCGGCATGCGCTTCTGAGCACCATCGTCGTCGAACTGATAACCATCATAGTCAATCCGCTTCTCCACGGCCTCAAAAACGTCCGTGAGATCGATGAGAAGGCTTGGAAGTCTGACCAGAGGGGAGTCGTCACCATGGATTTTGCGAAGCAACGACTCGACCTCCTTCCATGAGGGAGCCTTCAACAGAAACATGGTCCGCTCCCATGTCGCTGGCGTCGAATGGGGGAACAGACCATTGCATCGGCGCTCCAGCAACACTAACGTCGAGGAGAGGTCTTCACAAAACTTCGTCGAGAGCAGTCGGCGAGGCACGTAGCACATTGAGAACTCGAGGGCCATCCAGAGGGTAGACTCGAGATCATGGAGAGGGTTTTGCACGAAATACGTGTCGGCCAGCTTGATTTTCTTGCTTCCCTGAGTGAACATGTGCCTGCCATTCAGTGCTTCGAAGGCCATGTATCTCATTGTTCCCTGTTTTTGTTGCAATGAGTGCATGGAGCATGACACGAGATGAGGGATATGTGGCGTACCGCTACGAACTCGCGCGGAGAAATCTCCGAGTATTCTCGACACCACTCGAGGTCAGCGAGATGTGCCGTATAGCGCTGACATAAAGGCCCGACAGACGACCCGGATAGGCGTCGTACCATGATATTCCCCGGGCTGACATCGCGATGCATCCAGCCAATGCGACGGAACCAGTCGAGTACTGCGAGGAGAGAAGATATCAGTCTTCGTGGACCTCGTGAAGGACGAAAACAAGTACCGAATACAGCCTTATCGAGGGCGAAAAAGAAGATCGCAGGATCGTGAACCTTGTACAGATCGGTACAGACATGTCGGAACAGCGTCCGACGATGCTTGCGACCCAGTATCTTGAGCTCTTCCTTCTCGACGATGCCGTCGGCGTCGATTTGCATCAAATACCGAGAGACGTCTTCCGCCTCCTCTTTCGACTGGGTGCATGCCTCGAGGGCGAGCTTCAGAGCTTGTTGGGTTTCCGTCTCCAGATCGATGCCTTCGTCATCCAAGAGCCAGCAGTCGCGCAGCACATACACCTGCTTGTCCTGTTTGGAGAACGAGTCGGCCTTGCCCCTGTTCGTCACGCGTCTGACCTTGAAGACCCGCACGGCGCCGTGCCCGAGCGACGACGTACAGCTCTCATAGAGGGTGTCAACGGTCTGATACGTGCGGACAGTATTGTCGTCGTGAGGGATATCGAACTGGTATTGCCACCGCTTCCTCTTGTCGACGACGCGGGTGGCGGTTTGATCGAAGCCGAGTTGGTGTTCGGTGGCGAAGGATACGAACAGGATCCATTGAATCAATTCTTCCTTGCTCTAGAGTTCCTCAGTCGATAGCGATGTGTGAACGAGATGACCACGCACCGCATGAATGTCAAATGCATTGGTCACGACCGAGAGCGAGCGAGAGTGGCACCAAAGACGCGCCTGCGAGCCCTCGACGGTGATAGCAAAGTGGAATTTCCGACGAATGTCGGCGCAGAGGTACTGACCCGCAGCGGCGCAGGACTTATACTGTATTATCAAGTTGTCAGAATCAAGGAGGTCCACAACTGTCGCTCGCACTCACGCTCGCGTCAATGTAACCGCTTACGCGCCTGGCTTTGATGAGCCATGATGACACGACGTCGGCCGTGTTGACGAGGCGCCTGTGCCTCCGAGACCGCATGCGATTGCAACAGGCATTCCCCGCACGAGCACCGGGCACGTAGGTGGACTTGCATAGGTGATGAAGAGCGTCGAAATGGAAAGTCTCGGGATCATAGGCGCCGGCACCGGGTACCTCTAGCAACTCTTCATACTGAGATCGGCTCTCGAATAGAGTCGTCCTTTTGTCACGCGAGAAGCGGCCGGAGGGGCATGTAGCAGCAGCACTCAGCACGGCGTTGACGACCTTGACGAGAGATGCCTTGTATGCGCTATCGGACATCGTGAGCACCTCTTGTGTCTCCAAGCCATTCCAGTTTCTGCCTTCTATGAGCCCTTCGGATTTCAGGTGCTTGAGTAGGTAGTTCATGTCTTGAGGAGAGACCCGTTCGTAGCCAAGAGGTTCGATGTAAGTCTGCCAGAAGCCCTCGACGGAGACTGCGTGAGTTGGCGCGGGCATGGTGCCACAGTGTATGTCTTCTGAGCAGCTGATCGAGTAGGCAAGGATGAAGCAGGCTGAGCAGGAGGTACTGCGGAGGATGAGAAAGGTCTATGAGGGTTGAGGACAAGAACAATGGACGCGCAAGGGCCCGCTGCCCGGCCTATTTGATGCCTGCGGAAGTCGGCCCGGATGGTGTCCGAGCGGGCCATCCACGGTGGCGCGTGGTCCCTCCTGGTTTGGCAGCAGCTTAAGGACATTCCATGCAAAATTACACTGCACAGGCTTGATAAAGTATAGAAGAGTAGATGGGAGCGTCGCGAAGGTCAGCAATGATTGCGCTTACAACTGAATTTGCAGTCATGAACATGAAGCCGGAGGAAAAGCAACATACAGGACCCTCGACAGATTCTGTCAGTCATACTCAGAGCTATTTTCAAGCTCATTCAGTCGCATTCAGTCGTAGAGTCCAAGACGGTCGAATATTGCCACTTTCATTGGCCCGGACTCGGAGCGGGCCGACAACGAATGACGGGCCGCGGTCCGGGGCTTAGACGAGTTCCCCAACCATGCGGGGAGATGCAGCGGATGCCGCGCCTTCGTCGGCCCCTTCTCTTTCCCGTTCCCTGGACCGCTTTCTTGCGACCGCTGGACTGCTTTCTTGGACCGCTGGACTGCTTTCTTGAGACCGCTGGCTAGATAGGCTGGCGCGACTGTTTCTTGTGTTTCTGCACTTCTTGCACGACACGGCCGACGACACGACCATCATGAGCTGGACGCTAGAGGAAGTGAAGAAACATAACACGCGGGAGTGCGTGCGACCCGCCTGCTGGTGGGGGATGCTGAACTGACACGTTCCCCCTTCCCTTCTCCTCGCTTGCAGGTCGTGCTGGGTGATCATCAAGAATAAGGTCTACGATGTCACCTCCTTTCTGAACGTGCGTCCTGTGCCCC
>JAMQCK010000990.1:0-13236 GCA_024196135.1 Pleurotus ostreatus/Saccharomyces cerevisiae fusant | reverse complement strand
AAGTGGAAGAGGTTCACCTCGCCATCGAAGTCGATGGGCGTCGGTCTGCAGCACACCGCCCCCATCGCGGAAAGGAGAGAGTCGCTAAAGTCACACCCTGTCACACTCCTTGTCTCCGTCCCCCAACATGCCCGGCCCTGATTTTTGGCGTCCGCTTGTTCTGTCCGGCCCGTAAGCCCCCGCCGCGTCCCTCCGCCCCCGCTCATCGTCCTCAACAGCTCCGGCGTTGGCAAGTCTACCCTCCTCAGCCGCCTCTTTGCAGAGTTTCCGGACGCGTTCGGCTTCTCCGTCTCGCATACCACCCGCAGCCCGCGCCCAGGCGAGGTCGATGGAACCCACTACCACTTCGTTACCCGCGACGCCTTCCTCGCCATGCGCGAGCGCGGTGCCTTCGTAGAGTCCGCCGAGTTCTCCGGGAATCTCTATGGCACCAGCCACGCCGCCATTCGCGCCGTCCAGGCACTCGGCCGCAGATGCATCCTCGACATCGAAGCCCAGGGCGTCCGCCAGCTTAAGCAATCCCCCGTCTTCGAGGGTGCGAAGGATTCCCCCGACTCGCTCCCGAAGCCCGTCTACGTCTTTATCGCCCCTCCTACCCTCACCGATCTTCGCGCGCGCCTCGCTGGAAGAGGTACCGATACCCAGGAGGCCGTACAAAAAAGGTTGGCTATCATATCAAGCTTTTTTGTACATTCGCGTCACGTTTCATAGGCTCGCCACCGCCCTCAAGGAGATTGAGTACGCAAGCTCGCAACCCGCACCTCACGATCTCGTCCTCGTTAATGATGATCTTGATCGCGCATACGCCCTCTTCAAGGAGATCGCACTGGGCGAGCAAGTCGCTGCCGATGCCATGCCTGCCTACAATATCGAGTCTGCCGAGTCCAAACCTGTCGGTGCGGCTTCGTAGTATTCCTGTTATGCTCGTATGCAGTGGAATCAAGTATAGCTAGAATTGATGATTCCCTGGTAATTTGTGATTAGAGGATATGTAGTCTGCTATCATTGCCGTTTGCAGAAATGTTTGCCACAACCGCTTTGACCCGAAATTGATGGCAGGCGAGCTATCTGGGGACTTGTGGATGGCATAGGTCGCGCATATTGTGGCATAAAATCATAAAAATTCAATCAGTAGAGTTGCACCGATGTACAGTGATCAAGCACTCGATGAGCAGCCCAATTTTGGGCTGCCTCGGAGTATCTACAGTCGGGCTTTAGCATCTGTAAAAGTACATTGATCTAACTGTATCATATGTAGCTTTTGATATGCCAACTTTCAGGGCCTAGAGGCGAGAGGTACCAGCACAAAAGGGGGATCATGGCGGGAATGAGCAAACAGCAGCAAAATCACTCGATGAGCAGCGTCACATCACGCCGGCCCGTCGAGGCGAGTGCGCCATCCGAACTTCTACTATGCCACTTCAGCGCCTTTTCTACCCTTTTTGAGCATCCACAGCCATCCGTGTAAGCGGTGGGCCTAACCACAAACAAAATTTGCTCAGTATTGTACCTTCTGGGCCGTCCACGCTGGGATCTTCTAAGAGCCACGGCACAACAGGCCCGATTGCTGATGTGACTATGTAACTGCTCACGCTGCCCATTTTGACGCCCTTGCAGCTTTTTCCCATTTCTATCCGCACTCATGCATCTCTGCACATTTTACGCAGCTCAGGTGTACTTTAAAGCATGTTTTCTACATACCAGGATTTTTATGAGACGGGCGGGCATCAGAGAAACCTGATGGAATATTTCTGAATTGTGCTTGAGCTGCTCAACTCAGCTGCCTTTGCAAGCCCGCTGGTCTCAACATCGGTCACCTCCCGGCCTGTAGATATTACACGTAGTAAATACTCTACTCCTCTTGTGACTGCCAATTTCTCTGGCGTGACACAAAGACTTAAAAGTCCTTCCCGAGGCCGACTGCTCATTGAGTGATGGCTGCTCATCGAGTGCTTGATCACTGTACTGTAGTGCACTGTGTGGGTTTCAAAGCATGGTGGTGAGTAGGTTCCGTAGAAAACAGGTCTGTTTGAAACAACTGTTTGTAAGCACTTTTATTAGGGATGTTCACAGTTGATTCTCATAGTGTTTTCATAATGATTCTCATAATGGTTTTGGCCCTGGTTTTGTTATAGAAACCGTTATAAGACCCTTATGAAAACCTACTGTAAATGCCCTCATTACAGCTGTTTGCATAAATGATGGCTCATCCGCACGTCGGCCAAAAACATTGAACTTAAATGTAAAATGCGGCCCGATGCTCCGGAAAGCGCCAGCCGCATGAGTGTGCTGTGTCCAGGCTCGAATTCCCCTACTCTGCGCTTGTCTTTTGTGTAAAGTAGAGTAATTCAGCATAGTTGGGAATGGTTGCCTGTATCTGGTGACATTTGGAAGAAAAGCTCGAATTTTCGATTTAAGTTCAATGTTTTTTCGAACGCGCGGATCGGCCATCATTTATGCAAACAGCTGTAACATGTTATTAACAGTGACTTACAGTAAGGGCTGAGATACACCGCAGATTGGGCAAAAATAAAGGTTGTGCATATCCAGCATATACAAGGCATAACCACCAAATATTCACTGTTTTTTGACAAAATTCATGCTTGTCAATATCTGGTCATAATTGTCTGTTCTGACCTTGTTTGAGCTGGATAAATGCCAGATACACTGCACTAACACTGCATATAATGACTGGAACATTGTTGATAGACTGTGCGTAGGCTGTGCCTCGTGTCATCACTCTCTTCCTCACCTCATGCTGTACCGTGGATTTAAATCCAAGCAATAGTTTACATATTACTGATTACAATCTGGATGTGAGCTCTACAGGGCTGGCAAATGCCGTGAACCTCTGCAAGAGCTGAGCTGCTCACTACTGGAGGTACAGATGAACCCCTCTTAAGTCATACTCCTTATAAGTCATAACCCCGTACAAGTCATGCATTGTAGCTGTTGGAGTTGGTGTGCTTGGACTGTCTGAAAGGGGATATTTACCTATAGTCACATACGCTGTCACTGAACCTTGTCTTTGACCGTCATCCTGCACCTCAGGGTACCACCTATGTAGACCTCTTAGCATATATAGATGTGTGCGATTAGTATGCTAAGAGCCCTGAAAACTGCTATCTTAAATTGCTATTTTGGCAACCCCTCGGATTGGGCTGAGATTGAACATATGGGGTCTTAGGAGGGTGGTAGGGAGGTCATCCCCAGGTTTGGGGGCAGATCGGGGAGGGTCGGGAAAATTAGCGCGTGCACTATTTAATTAGGGCACGTGCTATTTTGGCGGCCCCTGCGTACTTGCTCCTAGCTACTCATATACCTTCCTACTGCCATATACCCTCAATAATGGTCAGAAGGACAGGTGGTAGCTCTCTATGCCCTTCAAAATTAGCTTTCTTGCATGCATGCCTGAATGCACATGTTGTACACTAGATACAGGATGTCTCATGTAAACAACAATCTGAGCAGAAATGTCCAATCTATTGCTAAGCAACACAGTATAGATTGTGCTCGTCTCTATTGGTGAGGTCTACGTCAAACTCTGCTCGTGAAGTATGCCCCTGCAGTCAAAGTTTAGACCAAGTCCTTATATCAGGACAAGCACTAAATAAGCAATGCACTCGTTTATACACAGCCTAAGGCGCACACCCACTAATTAGCGCATGCACTAAATAGCGCCCGCACTAAATAGCGCGGGCCCTAATTAGCGCGTGCCCTATTTCAGAAGTGGAAGGGGGCACAGAGACTGGCAACGGAGGCACAGTCAACACAGACACGCAGCTAATGCTGTAAGCCGGGTTTAAACCCAGTTGACATCTGTCATATTCCGGGTTGAAATCACACGAAGCGGTTGTCGGGCCCGGCAAATGCCGAGCCCCCCGCTGCGAGAGAGGCCGGCGCCGCCGTTTTCCTGCCTTATATGGCGCCGCGGCCGTGATGCGCGCACCGGGTGCGCATCCCGCCGTCGGGGGCGGCGCGTGATGGCGTGATCGGGCTTCGGGACGGCCGCGCGCCTGCCCCCGACGCCGCTGCACGTGTCGCGCGCGCGTCGTCCCTTCGTCCAGTCACTTTGGCTGCATGAGAGGTAGTATATAAGAGTATATAACGTATATAAACAATCACTATTGAAGTACACAAAGTAAGGAAGAAAATTTGACGCGCTCGAAAATTTTTCGCGGCGCGGCACATGGGGCGGCAATTGTAGGGGGGGGGGTGGGGAGGACACCACTGAAGGGGGTAGGTGTAAAGGGTGGGCGCACAGTCATACAGGTGTTGTATTAAGTGAGGGAGTGACGGGGCGCATGATCGGGTGCGGTAGGGGGTGAGGGGAGCGTGCTTGGCGGCACCATTGTGAGCCATCGCCTTGATCACCCGCGCGATCGGCAGCAAGCAGGGATGGGGGTAGGGGAAAGGAGGAGTGCAAGGAAGGGGAGCGCACGACGCGCACCAGAGTGACGCGTCTGCACGCTTGGTTGCGCCCTAACGCTGTGTGGCGTTGTTGGTAGGCTTCGCGGCCAACGTGTTGCGACCGTGGGAGGGTCGTGGGTAGGCAGTTGTGGCGCGGTAAAGAGCTACCGATGCGGCGCACTTCCGCCTGGAAGTGCGCACTGTATCGCATAGGGAGGGGGGGAGGGGGAGGGGGAGGGAAAGCGTTGCTAGGGCATGTCCATGGCCCGGGTGCGCATTATAGGGATGGAGGGGGTGGAAGAGGGCTAAGGGGAGAAGGGGGAAGGGGGGGAGGATTGGTGGCTTGAAGATCTGGCAGCCGATGAAGCGAAGCGCGGCTCCTGTTGAGGAGCGGCGCTGTATTTCATCATTAGCGTTTTTGTGTGGGTTTAGCACATGAAGACGTACCTTGGGGGGACTCTTCTAAGTCCCCCCTTCCTTCTTCCATCTCTTCGCGTGTCCAGGAAGGCCGCTGTGCTGTAGATCGAGGGGGAGGGGGAGGGGTAAGGGTGGGAGGAGGGGCGCGATCGCTGCGATCGCCGCGAAATTTTCTTGCCGCGCGGAAAGGAATTGAGAGATAAGGGAGAGAGGAAGAGGGGGGGAGATGAGAGGGGGAGCGAGCAGCGGTGAAGGACGGTGGAGGGAGAGGAAGCGGCGGCGTGAGAAAAGTCACAATTTGGGACCGATATGTAGCGATTTGGGACCGGAAAGCGCCGCCGCCCCCCGCTTCGGCGATACCCGCAGCGCCAACACCTGAATGGAGAGCTCTGAGAACTCGCGGGATGTGAACCGAGGGGGTGAATGAAGGAGAATCCGAGTTTGAACGAATATTGGTGATTTACTGTGATTTTAGATTGTCCCATTTCATCTTGAAGACCAGTCTGTGAAGTGAGATGTACATAGAGGACTGTGATGGCCATTACCAAGGATCCAAGCATTGTGATCCCTCCTAAAAAACTGTAGCATGTGGAGAACGTCTGTTAGACTGAAATTATGCTCTTATTTGTTGAGGGGAGACTTGTAGTGAAGTACAAATCGAAGAATAGTGCTATTTTGGTCGCTTTTGGGTGCGATTTGTACGATTTGTGTACCTTACAGCCATCTACATGCTTTGAAACTTCATGCCACCAGTTATATACTATACAGACAGCATATCCTACATTTTGAAGGCGAACGAGGGGGTGGATGGCTTTCAAATGGCGAGGGACAGCGCGTGAACGCGTCTCCTTCGACGCAACGTGTGACGTGACGTAATGCGTCTTGGTTTCCCTTCCACCACCACCGCCGCTGCCTACTACCTTCGCCCGCCGCCTCAACGGCTGCCCGACGACCTTTGGAGACAGGAAGGAAGGGAAGGGGGCTCAACTGAGCCCCCTGCAGGTGTGTCTTATCATCCAAAAATGAAGGAAAGCCACTAACGTAAAATTTTCAGCGCCGTTCGCGACCGCGAGCGGCGCTGTGCCCGTTCGCCCACCGTGCCTGCCAACGCCCAAAGGCGTCTCCCCACCTCCCGCTACTCCGTCGTTGCCCTCAACAGCAGCGGCCGCCCCCTCTCCCCCCACCCTTTGTGCCGAAGGCGACCACCCACCCCCTCCTCCACGCCCTAACGACGCCACTGCGCATGCGGCGTACTGCCTAATGGCAGTGCGCTCAGTGCGCTCTGGCACCAAGCTACATGCGTCAAGCACCACCCCGCGCTACCCGCCGTCAACGCCCTTTCGGCGAGACGGCATCTGTATGCGCGCGGACCTGTACAATGGCGCGCCCCGCCCCCCCCCTCCCCCTCGTCTCCCCCGCCCTCTACCCTCGCCCCTCCCCAGCCTCGCTTTGCGAGAGCATGGGATGTGGGGCGAGGGTAGAGGGCGGGGGAGACGAGGGGGAGGGAAGGGGAGGGGAGGGCGAGGGAGTACTGTGTGTTCCCGAACTGGGCTCGCGCAGTCTCCCCTTGACGTCGTCGCGTCGCGTGCCTACCGCCGCGCTACTATGGAGAGGGGAAGCCAACGCGAAGGGCAAAGAGGATCGCCAGCGCAATCGCCACCACTGTGCCCACCTGCCCCCTCTCCCTCTCGCCCCCTCCCTGCGCCCTTACTAGGATGGGGCGGGCAATATGTACATAAGTAACGTGCTGCGACCTCCCCCCTTCCTCCTCCTCACCCCCAATACACACACCCACTGCCGCGTCCGCGCGGCGGCTTTTTATCCCTTTATCTACACTCCTGTATGTGTTTTATATACACAGTAGGTCAATTATATATATTTGCTGCTGAATAATGCGAGCGGGACGATGCGGACGTGCGTGCAGGACGTCCCGACGCGTCGGGGGCGTGCACACAGCCACCCCGTCGCCCAATCACGCCATCACGTGCGCGCCCCGACGTCGGGAAGGGCACGCGACGTGCGCATCACGGCTGCGGCGCCGTATAAGGCAAGAACCCGGCGGCGGGCGGCGTCTCTGGCGGCTGGAGGCTCGGCATTTGCCGGGCTCGACAACCGCATCGTGTGATTTCAACCCGGAGTACGACAATTGTCAACTGGGTTTAAACCCACCCTACTGCATAAGGTGAGACACGGACACGGACCAGAAGGCGACACCGCACGGACTGAAGAGTGTATAGTGTAACTACTCGGTATATAAAGCGTGAGCGCATGACGTGACCGAGTGACTGCTAGAGTTGAGCTGTACCTAATACCTACAACTCGTGACAATGCCAATGTCAAGCACAAGCGCAATGATCCAAAGAATTACGGCCAGCACAGAGGGAAGAGCAAGAAGGACAAGGGCAAGGGGAAGGAGCATGCACATGCGCACACCACGATCTCTGAGACCGTCAGATCCATGCGCATCTCCGCGCTCACTCCTTCGGTTGAGGCCACAAAAACTAGCCCAGGCACCTCAGAAAAAGGCTCTTTAGATGTAATGTTTGAGTCACTATCTGTAGTCTAAATCCATCTTTTCTGTCCCTCTTTTTCAGTCAGATTATTCTGATTATGCTCCAGAATATTCTATTGACTCAAATGCAGATTATGCTGCGGTACAAGTACACAGATAACTCTACTACTAGAATAATCTGCTGTCTACATATGATGTAGAATATTCTGCGCACCTGACATGTCCAGAATATTCTGTTGTCTACAAGCAGATTATTCTGATACCTATGAGCACATCAGAATATTCTGTAGTGGTCATATGTGTCAGAATAATCTATTGTGCTTGTAGACACCAGATTATTCTGTTTCCTAAGATCACTACAGAATATTCTATTGTGATCATAGATGCCAGATTATTCTATTACCTAGAAGTGCAATAGAATAATCTTACCATATCATAGGCAATAGAATATTCTGACACAATCATGTGTGATAGAATATTCTATTGGCTATAATGCTGCCAGATTATGTTGATTTTCCTGGACCTATGCTACAGTCAGAACACTCGTCTGTAGTCATGGTCAGAAATATGTAGTGTACGGTGTGTGTATGCGGCTCACCTCAGTCACAAGTACGTGGACTGAGGGAAGCCGCTATGCGTATGTGACAATGTATGTATGATGTGACGTCTGATCACGTTACCACAATCGCGACCTTCCGTCCAACACCCCTCCTCGCGATGACAAGCGGTAATGTGGGCAGACGTGAGTGTGATGAGACCAGAAACCCCCCTCCTCACTCTCGTCAACAAACCCCCATCAGCTCCCGAAATTTCTCGAAGGCGGGGCAGGGCAAGGGCTTTGTAAAGGCATCGGCGACGTTGTCGGCAGTAGGCACGCGCATGACGGCTACGTCGCGCGATTCGACGCATTCGCGTATGTAGTGGTATTTGATGTCAATATGTTTTGCACGGCTGTGGAAGGCGGAGTCCTCTGATAGGACGAGAGCGCCGTTGTTGTCGCAGAGGATGGTAGCGGGAGTGTGACCGGGATCGAATGAAGTCGCGCATCCGGGTGAGAACTGTATGGTCGACGCAGATTGGAGGGTGGGTAAGGCCATTTCGCCAATCACCTGCGAGAGCCAGACACCTTCGCGCGCGGCTTCGCTGATTGCGATGTACTCGGCGTCTGTGGACGAGAGCACGATGAAGGGTTGTTTTCGAGAAGACCAGCTGACTAATCCTCCGCCAAGGGAGAAGCCGTAGCCCATCATCGAGCGGCGCGAGTCCAAGCAGTCAGCCCAAGATGAGTCGGACCAGCCCAAGAGGTTGGTCTCGCGCTTGCCACCAAGCACGAGACCCATGTCCTTCGTGCTCTTCAGGTACTGTACGACATGTAGGGCGGCCTGCCAGTGGGTGTGACGATCACCTGTGCATGTAGGTCCTTTTAAAATGAACCCGATAATTGTCCGGTGGTGATTTGCAAGGCAGTCCGACACTCTTATCCGCACAGCCACGGGCCCGGCCAGGTCGCCGGGCAGGCGCCGGCTCGCGCCCGAAGCAGTAGGTGACCCTCCGGGATCAGCGGTCGGGGTCGCCCGCCGCACGCGATGCGCGTCGCGCGCCTCATCGGAATTGATGCGCAGGCGGCGCTTTTTGATGCGCCGCCTCCCGCGCGTCACTGGGTGGCTGTGCCATCGACACGTCGACGTCGCAACACGCGCCGCCGCCTTCGCGCGCGCCCTCATCCCTGCTCGTAATCATAAGAAATGTATTGTATATGTACTAAGAGTACAGTGTATGTGAAAAGTGCGGGAGGGCACGGATGAGGGACGAATCGAAAAGCTCACACAAAATTTTTTCGCCCGCGCAACGCGCAACACACATCGAGCTGCTCGCGCATGAAAGCGCGCGGCATAGAAGGAAGGGGAGGGGGATAAGGGGGGTGCACGCAGGCTGCTGGGGCTGAGGGCGCAAAGCCTGCGCGCCCATCGTCACGGTGCGGTTGCTTCGGCAGGGTGGGCGTAAGGGGCTTGATGTGGTCGGGCTCGTGGTACAGCCACCAAATTGGATGGTGGGCGAGTCACGGCGAAAGCGTGAACGGACGCGGCTTGCACAGTCGCGGCGAGCGCGGCGCTGCGCGACCTGGCGACCAGTCACACAGCCGTCCGCGCGGAGATGCCCGCGCGTCCGAACGTGCTTCAAACGCGTCGCCCGCCAATCGTCTCGCCTCCTCCTGGACCACAAAGGCCCAGGAATGCCGATTTACGCGTCCCGTGCCGAGCCCAGCACCGCGAATTCGCCGGTGCGGTGGGTACTCGAACGGGCCGTGCTTAGCACGGGACGCGCGTCTCGAGGAAAGGGGGGTAAGGGCGGACGTCGTTGTGGTCTTCAAAACGCGTAGAGCGCGGGGAGAGGGCCTACGTATCCCCCCATGATGCGGGGTACATCGTGGGGGGTGTGCTGCTGAAGGACTAAAAGCAGAGAAAATAGACAGTTTGTCAGTAGAATCCAGGGTGCAGGGCATAATGGCGCACCTAAAGCCCCTCCGCGCGCAGTTGAAGCGCTTAACCCGACCTTCCCGCGCATTGGGGAGGCTGCTGTACGCGCGCCCTGCCGATGTTGAAATTTTCGGACGCAATCAACGCGTTCGGGGGGAGCTGACAAAGAGAGAGAAGGGGAAGGCGGTCTAAATGAGTGTTAAGCAACAAATAGAGGCGGGCGAGGCAGCGAAGGAGGAGGGGGGATGCAATGATGATGGTTGAAGGCGAAGGAACGCGCGGCCAGGCGCGTCGGAAAGCCGGGCCGGATACTCGGTCCGATTTCCGAGTGTCGGCGTCGTCGAGGTCGGCGGCCTCGGAATCAGACCGAGGGAGGATAGACACGTTAGCAATAGCAGAGTAGGGTAGAATACACATAAGAGAATCCGTGCGCGAAATTTTGAGAGATATGGCTCTCTACATCTCACGGAACTTCAGGTTTACTACGCATGGGCTTTCATGAAGAATCGAGCTGATCCTTCTCAATGCCCTCACAGGGCACCTTTTCGCGCATATCTCGCCTGATATCCGACGGATTCCTTTCAAGTAAGCTGCATACTGTAGAGGACTTCTCACAAAATCTTGGCACATATAAAATATAGCGTTGTGTGCCCTGGATGCTTTGCAATACAGGAAATAATGTGAAAACACGGTCAAATTCACAGTATTCTTATTGTTATTCAACGATCTATGCACAGAATACAGCCAAAACTTCTCGAGAATATTCTACTAGCCACCCCCCATAGATCTATGCACTTTTTATCCAGGATTAGTGCCTTCTCGCGTGTCCACGACGCCGTTGAAGACGACGAGAACGGCTTTCGGGTGCCCGGACCGGCTTCTCCGCGGTCCCAAGACGCGAGATCGCGGTCGCGAACATCACCATCCCCGCCACCCGCCCTCCTCGCGTGTTTGTAGCACGGTCTCGCTCTCTCCTCCCTCTACCTCTCCTGGATTAACATATCAGAGCATAGTCACACAGCCTGCCCCCCTCCTCTGTCCATAACTCTGCGCTGCTCACAGTTACAAGCCGGTCACTACCGGTAGGGATGTGACGCGGTGGTCCCTTCGCGTCGCCCTAATGCAAGAGTCCTGGTGCGTCCCCTTGCCCTTCAATAAGATGTTGTCTGACTACTGCTATACGACGCTGCAAAGGCACATACGCGACATCACAAGCGCGCGCGCGGGGCCGTGATTGGTTGCCGCCCCTTCCCTCCCACCACCACCACCCCATCCGCTCCCCCCTTCAACGCGCCGCGTCGCTGTACAAAAACAATGGCGACGCTCATTTGATTCTTAACCTACCCCCTCTCCATGGGCGATTCGCTCAAGAGCGCGCCCTGCCCGAGTCCCCCCTCCCCCCCAGGTGCCCCGCTTGATCAACAACGCGGACGGCAAGCAGGGTATCGTCAACCCGTGTGCACATCCCACTTCCCTCCCTCCCACTTTTTACACAACGCCCTACGGTACCAGGCTAAGCGCCCTACCTGTCATGCACAGGAGCCATGCGCGCTCCTCCCCCTCCCTCCCGATCGCGTCTCAGCAATGAACCCGTTCGTGGGCTCGCTGATGCACGCGATAGGTGCGCATGTCGGCTGCTTCCCGGCTGGCATGTGCTCCTTTTCCCGCTTCCTCCCCTTCGTATTCAGCGCGTTGCGCTGCCGAGAAAATTTCGGCGGCGCTTTTTCATTCTTTCTTTACTTTACCTTCTGCACTACAAGTAGCGCTCAATCATGTATTAGTAAGTACTATATATCTATATATATCCTGTCTGCACAACGCGGGACGAGGCGGCGGCGGCGGCACACGCCGCGATGTCGACGTGTCGACGGCACAGCCACCCAGCGACGCGCGGGAGGCGGCGCATCAAAAAGCGCCGCCTGCGCATCAATTCCGATGAGGCGCGCGACGCGCATCGCGTGCGGCGGGCGACCCCGACCGCTGATCCCGGAGGGTCACCTACTGCTTCGGGCGCGAGCCGGCGCCTGCCCGGCGACCTGGCCGGGCCCGTGGCTGTGCGGATAAGAGTGTCGGACTGCCTTGCAAATCACCACCGGACAATTATCGGGCTCATTTTAAAAGGTTCTACGTGCACAGCTGAGACCCGATAGCTCAGTGGTTAGAGCGTCACCCCCGAGAGGTGGAGGTCCTTGGTTCAAACCCAGATCAGGTCACTTTTGTATCCCAACACGGGCTCGACCGTAGGATCTGGCTCGGGGATCGTGCCATCCACGTAGAGGTTGAGGCCGGTGCAGAGCGCGAACACCCCCATAATGAGGGGCAACCATGTTGACCAGTTGGAGCTGGGCGCAAGGCAGAGGTCGGCGTGATCGAATCGGACGGACACAAGCCCTGTGATGGGACGGAGGCGGGGATGGGATGGATCCTCAGGTGTGGGAGTCATCACGGAAGCTCCAGAGGAATCGGGAGTGGTGGGGGAAGGGTCGGGCGCGGGATGCGGGTCCTCCTCGGCTCCACCGATCTCGTCGTTGCGCTCGTTGTCGGGTGGTGGGTCCTCCGATGCGCTCGCGCGACGTGTCTTCATACGCGGGTAAGTCCGTGACAAAAGGCGGGTTCGCTTGTAGCCAGGTACGAGGTCAATTGCTCATAACCTGTTGATTTTCCTGGACCTATGCTACAGTCAGAACACTCGTCTCAGTCACAAGTACGTGGACTATATTGACCTATGCTACAGTCAGAACACTCGTCTGTAGTCATGGTCAGATATATGTAGTGTACGGTGTGTGTATGCGGCTCACCTCAGTCACAAGTACGTGGACTGAGGGTGCAGCTGTGGAAGTAGCTCTTTTGCAAAAGACCTCGGCATTTGTCCCAAGGTCTTTTGCAAATCTCGAGACAGGTCCGTCCACACAGCCACAGGCCCCCGGCACGTCGCCGGCGAGCATCCGAGCTGCCCCCTTATGCGGAAGGGGACCCCCCGGCATCGCCGGTCGGGGTTTCCCGCAGCACGCGTCGCGCGACGCGCGCGCTCCGCCGCCGCCGCTGTTGCCACGCGCCCTGCGGCGGCTGATGCGCCGCCCGCGCGCGCGTCGCAGCTGCTTAGTCAGCGCGTCGGGAGCGTCGCGCTCGCGCTCGCGCGCACCGCCGTCGCCGCTGTACGCGTCGCGCCGTTTCGGAAACGAACGAAAATGTATATGTAGCTACAGTAGATATGTTATGTACCTAAAAGGCGCGTGGGATGCGCATAAAACAACGAAAAAGCGCGAAAAGCGCCGGCGAAAATTTTCGCCAGCGCGGCACGCGTCGTCCTGCCCGCGCGAGTGGGCGTGAGCGAGCGCGTGGCAGCTGGGATAGGGGGAGGGCACGCGCGAGCCGTGGGTGCATGCCCGATCACGGCTCCGGCTACTGCAAGGCGGTGGG
>JAMQCK010000099.1:0-70744 GCA_024196135.1 Pleurotus ostreatus/Saccharomyces cerevisiae fusant | reverse complement strand
GCGCCCTCGTTGTGGTCGTTCGTCGCCGGAATGAACAGAACAGAGCGTTGAAAAGGCGTAAGCTGATCAATGGGACCGCCAGGTGCAAATTCAGACGTGAATCTTCGCCATCCCTTGGCAGCCCCTCGGAACATAGCTGAAATAACATCGTAGACGTCTGGCCCTGTAGAGAGCATCGCTTCTCGGCACTTCGAGATGAAGCGCTGGTTGCGGACAGGCCTGCCGTCGAGTGTACGAGAAGAGAGCGGAGAGTTGTCGTCAAAGAGGATTTGGGGGGAAGCGGCAATGTCGTCGCAGAAGCTCGCGATGCGACGGTGAAGGTCTACGGTCTGAAGGAGGTTGAGAGGCGCTCCATCTTTCCCAGGCTCGTGGACAGCAGCCATATACGCCTGCGAGACGACGACCATGTTACGAGACCTGCTTGTCAGGTTTCGTTTTACAGGCCTGATTTTCATCATGTTTTGACGTCCAAGCTGTTGTGTCCGAATTCGGACAATATGTGGCGCTTGCGATTTCTCACCTGTAACTATGTCCTTCTTCCTCGGAAAAATCAAGCGAGCAGAGCATACTGGTCTGCATATGGGTGCCAACTTTTATCATCTCCTTGTGTTGTTCTTCAGGCGCAAATGTCGTCCTCCTTCCACGTGCGCGGAACAGTCCGATCTGGTACACAGCCACAACACTCGACGCGCCCATTATCTTTTTACTAGCGCTAACCGCTGTCCACATGCATCAACGGCATCAATGGTTGACCTCCGAGTATGAGCCCCACCCATTCTTCCCCCAGTACGCTTCATTTATGCAATGTTATCCGGTCTTATTTTGCTACGGGGTCTTTGATGGTATTCTCACGGTCTTGATACCTCCGAAAGGAATATTCTCGCGTACTCACCTGCGCACTTCGCGGTTGAAGTTTGGGTGTTCAATACACTCCTGGTATTGCTCTGCGCTACATTGAATGTAGAGCACGTGCGACTGTAATTGCTGCAAATGTCCCCTGTAATGATTCCCGTGCGTGCGTCGTACTCTAATCTAAGTCCGTCAAATCGCTCTCCGACGCCTGGTCCGATTCCGAATCGTCATCGTCCCCATTATCCTCAGCGCCGCCGTCATTAAGCACTTCGTCTACATGAGTCATCCGCAAGTCATCCGTCAGTTCCCGTACGTCAAGAGGTGGTCCTGGATCGTCCCAACGGCTGCCCTCGAATATATACTCACGCCCTGGGAGTAGCGCCTTCGCGTCTCCGGGATACTTGGTTTTGCAAGCAATGAGTATCTTTCGAGCGACCGTGTACGCAAGGCGGTCGAAGGCCGTGCCGTCATCTGCCCATTTGTCGGACCGCAAGCGTCGCGTCATGTTGTACTCGGCGATGCGCTCGGCTCTGAGCGCATCCGCCGCCTTCGTCGTGTCGCCGTCTTTCTTTGGGGCTGATGCTGACCTGGGCTCCCTCGCCGCTGGTGGTGATGGAGCGTCTTCGTCGTCGAGAGGCTCGGGCTCGCGCATGTAATCTTGCGGCCGGACGAGCATCAACGCCAATGCGATCATGGGCTTCCGGAAAAACACTGCGTCCTTGTAGTTAGCGATTATATGTCGGTTGAATTCGCCATTGTCGATACGCCACCTTGACCTGTTGTCGCTCTCATGGGTAATGCCGCTGCCATCGTGATCAGCATGAGCTGGACGCCACAGCTGTGATCGTGGTTTGTCAGGCTTTTCTTCGAGAGTTGCACTCTGCGCGATACTTCCACGCGATGAAGATCGTTGTACGTGAAAAAGTGCTTTCCTGCCGCGGCGGTTGGAACGGGCGTGTAGGCTGCGTGCACCGTCCCAGCTGGCTGGTAGCTGCGATATATGTGAGTCTCTGCCAGATTGAACGCGTATACGTCTCAGCTTACTACTTCATTCCTGGCCTGAGCTCGATGACGCAGCCATCTACATCCCAATCTGCCTCCCCGACTCTCTTCCTCTGCGGTTTGAGATTGTCGGAGGACGCGGCGGCGATTAGATCGCGTATGCGCTGGACGAGTCGCGATCGTACGCGTCTCCTCTCGTGCCTGGTGTCTCCTCGTTTCGGCTGCGGCATATTCGTAGCTGAAAATACGATCCACTCCTTCACACCGGCGCCTCGTATTTCCGCTGATGTCGCCATTCCGCTCGCGTCGATATGGCCGAAGGTGAGGAATCCGGCGGTGTGAAGCAAAAACCAGTCCAGGGTCTTCATGAGGTCGGCGGCGATGTCGAAGTGACCAGCGTACATGTTCCCGAAAGTGGACGAGAAGGACTCGACGACGTTGTCAGCTAACTTACTGTTTGCTTGTGTTAGCTCCTGGTCAGCGTTGTGTGAGATGCACTCACTCTGTGATCTCGTCGGGTTGGCGGAAGCCGCACGTCAAGTCGAGGATACAGCGCACCTTACCCGGCATCTTCAGCCACGAATGGAAGTCCCGCAGTGTTGCAGTCACGTAAGGCCACATCGGCTTCGCTTCTCTAAGGGCCGCGTCTGGATACGTCAGTGTCCTAGAAGCCATTCTTGAACCATAGATCATACCTTGGAAGTCCCGCGGTGCATTGAGGTTTGCCCCCACAACGCCCCGTATACGATTGGTCGACCAAGTGACGGGCTTCATGAAAGGGTCTTCCTCCACCTTCGACGCCGCAAACGCCCACCTCGCTGACTCCGGGAAGTCGTCGAACACTAGGGGTAAGCCGTTTGCGTTGCATTTGTCGATCAACTCGAAAGCGGCTTCCAAAGTCGTGAACCGTGCGTGCACGCATAGGTCAGGTCTGTCTCTCGAGCTTTTGAACTTCTTGGCGACGTTGTTGACGTACGTTCGGTCCTGAATAGTGTCAGACACTGTCGCCGTTGTCGACTTGCGCTCGGACACGCACCCATTTCAGCTTGTTTCTGCCACTCTTTCCCTTGCGGAGGTCAGGGATGTAAGGTGTTGTCGTCACGAGCCCGGTCGGCCACGTCACAGTCGGCGTGTGGGAGTAGCGTGGTACATAGCCACTGATGTCCCTCCCTTGAGGACCGAAGCGCCTCCACCCCTCGTTGAACTTGTCCTTCGGCGGCTCTACATTCGATGGAGCGCCCATTCTCGCAAGTCGCATACGATATTCGTGCGCGTCCAGAGTGGATACGGTCGACGGATTTGCGTTGCTGTTGCTCTGCCAGTCTTCTCTCGACTTGTAGGTCGCGATGGATGCGTCTCGATGACTTGGGCGCGGGTGCTGAGGTTCCGGGGCGTCGAGCGTCGACGTGGATGCGTCACAACGACCGGGTGGCGGGCGTGGTGCATCCGTCTGAACACCTGCGTTGGCGTATGTGCTTTCGAGACGCGATGCAGTGCCATCTGCTGCGCTATTGACATTTCGTATATTATGGGTCATGGAAAGGGGCGTACCGGGGAGGGAGTCGTGCTCATCGGTTGTGAGTGTCCCCGCGTCCTTGGTAGTCGGTGCCCGGGTCTGCGTACCAAGAGACCGTTGCCCGAGCCTTCCCATCGCTGGATGTGTATGAGAAATGCTATCTCGTGAACTCAATAGGTTGAGCGGCATGAGCGCACCAACAAAGTCCTTCCCCCCCTCCGCATCCGTCCGTACGATGTCGCCCAGACGCGAGGGCATGCGCCGCGACGCTCGTTCTTCCTCGTCGGCGTCATGGCTGCCCACATCAGGCTTGCGAGCATCTATCCGTCGTCACTTATCGTATCCGCGCGCGTATATGTTGAGCTCACGATGGTCCTGAGTGAGTATCCCTTCGTCTGGAAATGCTGGCTGCATCTCGACGTCCTCGAAGGATGGTCCTCTTGCACTGTCCTCGTCTGCAACGTTCACGCCTTCAACGGGTTGTGAGTATCGGTGGGGGATGTATTGGCACCTGCAGACTTGCTTACACTTGTTCAAGTTGAATGCGAATCCGCTTTGCACCGACGACCCTACAGCGTCGTACGTTGCTCATGGACCCGCGGTATCCGCCGACGACCTGCGCAGCGGTTGGAATCCAATACTTCCCAAAGGAGTGTCGCTTCCGCTCGCAGCATACGCGTCTTCGAGGATGGTCAGTGTTGCCTCTATTGATTTAGCCCCTGATCTTACCAGTACTTTGTTCAGTCTTCTCGTATTCGTCGTCGAAGGGGATAAGCGTGTTCAATGATATTGAAGGCGTCCCTAGTGAGAGTGGAGGCCGTGGAGGCGGCGGGTGAATCATACGGTACTGGGGGGGCGCGCGCTTAGCGGAGGCGCGTTCTTCCTTCTGCCTGTGTAGGTCCATATTAGCGCCCGTTCCTTCTTTAGGACTTGCAATGAACTCGCTTCTTTATCTTCTCCGCCCTGGCGGCGGATCTCTTGTCCCCGTGATGCACGTTAGGTTCCGTGGTTGATGGATCTGTCGCCACCCAGGTTTTCATTGTTTTACTGGTCCACTTCCGCTTCGAAGGGACTAAGGAAGTGCAGCTTGATGGCGAGGGTGAAGGTGTATTCGTCATTGAGTACTGCGGGGTCGTTCCCTTATTGAACGGTGTTGCGAACTATGGTGGTCGGAGGTTCGAAGTTCGGCAATTGCAATCACACGTTTGCAAATTTGTTCCAAATCGGGTAACTCCATCTACGTGCTCCCCGTGCATCCTTCCTTCATCCCCCTATCGTTCTGCTTGGCGACCCTTCGCCTTCGTACCTTCTCCTTGTCGTATCTGCGCTACCGCCCTACCTATGTGCTCCCCCAACTGGCAAGGTCGCAAACAGCGGCAGCGTATTGTACCGACCTGCACTCGTTCATTGCGGCCTTGTATCGAGGGTTCTGTCTATTTGGCCCGCGGCGTACCGGAGTCATGCATCCGCTGCGTCGGTCCTATCTGCTCTGCCGACATGTGGATCTACAAGCGATTAGCTGTGACCATCCGTGACTTTCGTCTTGGGGTGGGGGCTGAATTGGTCGGCAGATTGTCACTGGTTCGATAATCCACGCGAGTCTGGCTCTATTTAAGGTACGGACCCTCCGATTCTCTCCTTCCCTATCGCTCTCATCTTCCCCTCGTACGCCTGCTACTCCTCCCCTTTCTTCCTGACGCACTATGCCTTTTCCCTTGTCTTATGCGCGCTCGCGGCTCTTCAACGCGGCGACGCTACCAGCGAGCGTTCGCCGGTTCTATACGCAGGATACGACGCAAGCGCACGCGTTGCTCGCCGCCCACTTCCCATCGACGGGGCCCGGTTCGAACTTTACCATCATCGCGTTCGACATCGAGTACACCGGCCGGAAGCACAGCGACACTGCCATCAGGCCGAAGTCTATCCCTCTTCCTCGGTCTCAGGAACACTTTCTCCGCCTGCTCACGATCGCCCGCGATGGCGTCGTCATCGCCTTCGATCTATTGGCACTTGGGGGTGCGTTTGTCGATGACTTGGTCGTCGTCTGAGCTCAATACTGCCGCAGCTGTACCCGCGCGCTTGAAGGAGATTCTGCGCGATCCCAACATCATCAAGGTTGGCATCGAACTCAAGAGTGAGGATCACCACTCTCTTTCGTAATCCTTCGACGCTGATGATGTTCAGGCGACTCGATTCTCCTGCTTCATCACTTCGCGGTGCCCGTTCACAACGGCTGGGAGCTTAGCCAGCTATGGAAAAGCATGCACCCATCCATCGAGGTCGCTCCCCTCACCACTCACATCTCCCTCGACGACATGGCGCGCATCCTTCTCGGCGTCAAGGTCGACAAGCTGCAGCAGACCAGCGACTGGTCGGCGCCTACGCTGACCGTCGAGCAGATCGAATGTGAGTCGTATTCCCTCGATTTCGTCGTCGTATGTATGCTTATGCCCGAAAGATTCCTTCATCGATGCCTATATACTCGTGCCCATGATGCATGTCGTGGTCCACGAGTACGAGACGGGCGTGTGGCCTCATTTCACGGCCAGTTCATTCTCCTTCAACGCTGACATCGTGGTCAATGGTGCGTACTTCGTCGATCATTGTTGATTATCTGGTACTAATCTCTGTAGGCGCCATCGTCCCCGCGGGCCCCAACACCGTTGGCAGCGATATTCGCATCTGGGGCGTCGGCGATGTCATCCCCGTCGGTAGCAGCGATTGGACGCCGCGCCACGCCATATTGGATCGATACAATGCGTCTGTGTACAGCGACTGCCGCTCTCTCGCACCTCGGCGCTTCTACGAGAAGGAGGGCAAGATTCTTCTGCTGTCGACGTGGAAGGTCGTCGTGTACACGTCTTACCGCGCGTCCAGATGGCTATACCTCCACGCTCGGTCGATCGTTTTCTTGCTGTCTTGTGCTGTATTACCTACCGTCGCTGCTCTGTTGTACTTTAGTCTTTGAATGACCTCCTTTGCTTCTTCAAGTACGTCGTGCCTCTTGTGTGCAATATGCAGCCGTACGTATGGGAAGAAGATAGCATTGAGGTGTCCGCGACGGTCCGACGTTGTGACTCGAATGTCGCTCTCAAGATCTTTGACTCACGTCCGTGTGCCCGTTGGCGAACGACATTCAGCGGCTGATAATTTTCAGAAGGCATGCAATTGCGTTCAATTGCTTCCGTACACTGTCTAAGTACTAAATTACAAGACCTGAGCCTCCCGCGCTACCGCCCGCGCTACCTCCCGCGCCATCGTGCCCGTCGTTGGGGTCGTTGCGCTTGTCGATGTCCATGACTTCTCCTCGGATAGAAAGCTTCGCCATCGCCTTGCGCACCTTCGAAATAGGTCGCTCCTCTACGTCCTCGGATAGGGCATTGTGAGTGACCGCGCTGCGCTTCTTGCCGTTGCTGGGCGGCTCGTCGAGTTGCTTGATGGCGAGAGCCTGCCGTCTTATCATCAGGTGGTGTCCGGGCGGACGTGAAGAGCGACTCTTACAGTAGACAGTGAATCGTCGACGAGGGTGACCGACTTGAGCACGAGGTCCAGCTCGGACGACGTACTGTTGTAAGCCTTATCTTGCTTCATACGCACTGTGAAGCCCACGCGAACCACGTCGCCCGGTCGGAAGCGCGAAGGTGTGACGGGTGAGTGTCTGAATGCGTGGTTAGAGCGTATAAAGCAAACTGTGTATGATACTTACCTGAACACACCGTCTTCGTTCTCGTAGCCTTCCAGATACTGTACGACGTTGTCCGCGGTGTGGACGCATCCGTCACCTTGCTGACGATTGAGGTCGTCGAAAGGGTCGACGAGCTTCGTGAATAAGACCTTCTCCTTGCCCTTCGCGTCCTGCCCGATGACGAAGTAAGGATTAGAGACGACGAAGTTATCGACGCAGATGCGCTCGGAAGGAAAGCTCGATGACTTCGCGGCGGTACGGTCGAGAATCACGAAGCCCAATTTAGCGCAGTGAACCGCGTTCGTAAGGGGCATGGCGCCGGCGCCGAGCAAAGTTACGCTTTGGCGAAACCCCTTGAAGAGGGAGTCCCGCCCAGAGTAGTATTTACTTTTAAGGCGTGGGATAAGCATACGGGGGGGTGGGGGCAGATAACGTATCCTCTCACCGCTTAGGCTTGAAGGGTGGGAGCAACTTCTGCGTCAGGACGGCAACCGTGTAAAGGGTGACCTCCTTAGGTTCGTCCTGATCTTCTTCCTGGGATTGCAGTCGGAAGGTCGTATACGTCGCGCTTTCATCGGTATCAACCCTTAGATCGAGTGCCTGTCATCGATTAATGCGTGCATGCACCTGGCGGGTTTGGACTTACCTCGAAGTCGTCCGTGACGTACAAGCTGTTGGGCGGTAGGCGCTCTGTTTGTCCATGTTTAATCATGAAGCTTTCGATCGCGTGTTCTGTGACTGCTTCAGTCACGCTGTGCGGTTCGACTCAACCATGGACGTACTCGCTGCATTCAAGTCGATGTTCTCGAGAGTGTCCATGCTCGCGAGATGAGGGGCAGGGGCTATCGTCGTCGCGTCGGCGCTACCCTCTTAAAGAACAGTCCGCTGACGTCGCGCCCCCTTGCCGACCGAATTTTGCTTCCGCACCGCGACTGAAATTCGGACTCGGTATTCTGGTACTGGCTCCACATCGACCTGGATCAACAGACCATTGTCTGTCTATCGTACGTCGCTCTCGCACATATTCGAACCGACCTCCTTGCGCGTACTGTCCTTTGTCTTGCCTCTGGTCGCCCGACGACCTGTCTACGGAGACGCAGGCGTCGCCCCTGTATTCCCTGCTAAGCCCTTGGTATCCCATCATGGTATTGTTCCTGTGGCTGGGCCGCGAACGCGTGGATCCGCAGTCCAAGGAACGATACGCACGCCGCGGGGGAGCTCCACCGACAGCCGGAAGGGTGCGTATTTTCTGGGATCGCGCAACGTTGCGAGTTTGTGCCGAATCGGGCACATGTTCGAGAGCTTACCCCCCCTGTAGGCGCGTATCTCGCCGATACGAGATCCGCCGACGCGGGCCGCCCGCTTGCATCCTTTATCCTTGTCCCCTCTTTCTGCACGTATCTGTCTCGCCGTCCTCTTCCTCTTGCTATTGGACACCTGCATCCTTTATCCCTGTACCCTCTTTCCGCACTTATCTGTCTCGCCCTCCTCCTCGTCTTGCTATTGGACGAAGCTCTTCCGCTCTTTTCCGACTTGAGCCTTCATAACGCGCTTCGCGGAGGTCCCCTTGATTTTCAGCCGTGCTGCTAACCTCCCTCCCTGGCTACAACCCTTGTCTTCGACGCACCGTCACCTACGACCTTCGATCTGCTCTAGTGGCCCTTCGTCTTCCAGATATGACACAGTACGCTCTACAGTGGGCGCCGTCGACTACGACTGACCATCTCCCCCAAGGATTCCTGTCCCTCCGTCCCTCGCCGGCGTCACGCCTGAGCAGATGCAAGCCATGATCAACTTCTTCTTCCAGCACCAGCCTGGCGCTCAGTACGTACCCGTCTGCGCTCCAGACCCAACACTGCACGCCTGACAATGTTCGCCTAGGATTCCTTCGACCACGTCGCCCTCCGCCCCCGAGCATCCATCTTCGTCGATCAAGTACGTATCGTTTCGTATATTTATCTGGTCTTCGCTCACCACCTCTTCTTGTTATACAGCGCGTCCCTCGCCAGTGCTGACATGGACTTGACTGCCGATGGGTACGTAGACGTCGGAGCGGTGGATAGGTACGCCCTCGTTAACGACTGCTGTATGTTCACCTTGGCTGACTCGCACTGCAGTGCCACGCCCGCCGCGGATTGTCCCCCAACTCCTCTGAAGACGCCTCCTCGTCGGAAGGCTGTTGCGTAAGTGGCGACTTCTGCGCTTGCGATAGCGTGTGATGTATTGTTAGGCCCGTACCTAGCACCCCCCGTGCCCAAGGGAATCTATCCAATTCCAACGCCATACCCGCGACCGCCGCATCTACGCCGTCTTCGAAGATGGCTCAGCTCACCCTCGAGGGCCGGATGTAAGTGTTGCTCCTATGCAGCGATGGCTAGTGTGCTGATCACCCTGACCAGGCTGGCGTCCACTCCGACCCCGAACGCTAAGCGACGTGCGGGGGGCGTGTCCTCGGCGACCCGCAAGGGCCCCCTTCCTACGGGTCATGATCCACTGTGAGCCTTCGTCGGACTCTACATACGCAACTCATTTACATATTTCCAGGCTCATTTTTGAGGAGGTCCCACCCGTCGTTGACGATGGCGGTCATCCTCCCGTACATGCTGGAGAGGAATGTGCGAAGAAGGATTCCGATGGGGACGAGTACGTGTCTATTTATCGCCTTGCGTGTAGGATTCGAACTTACTCCGTCGCAGGAGCGATCCCTACGAGGGCTTCCCCGAGATCGTCACGAAGGAGTCTGCGGAGCGGGCTCTGGCTTTGCATAGTGACACGCCTACCATGTGCGTGCATTATCGTTACCCTGCGACTTTCGAGTTTGCTCACGATCAATGTTAGAGTGCCGGCGTCCACGGCGACGAGGCGCAAGCGTAATGAGTACGTATTCCTGTGTCCAATTCGCTCAAGTCTGACTTCCCCAACAGGCCTACCACCGCTAGGTGGATGAACACGCGTCGTACAAGGACCAGGTTCGTGCTAATTGCGTCGACGTTGTACTTCTACTAACTTCGGATTTAGCTCTGAGGCCAGCCCGCCTCCCGTTCAAGGTAGTCCGAAGAAAAAGGCGAGAGTGGCTTCGCCTTCTGCCAGTCCGGTCCCGAGTCCGACTTTCAAGGCGACGAAGTCGAGCAGCACGAAGAGCATCGCATCGCCATTCGAGTCACCTGACTCTGTCAAAGATTCCGATGTCAGGGCTTTAGAGTATGTACATGCCCTCGTCCCTACTTTCGACGCTTACACCTTGTTAGGCGCATCCTGGAATCGGTACGGCCACCACTGGCAGGACCAATGTAACTACACAGCCCAGCCCCTAAGGGCTCCGTGTTCCTACATTTCACATACCTAGGTTGGGCTACGAAGTATGCAGATTGTAGGTACATGTTATAACTACATTTGCCAGGGCCCTTCGTAGGGGTCCTGGCCTACTGCCGCTGCTCGTCGTCGCCTCGGCAAATGCCGGGTCTCGCTCGTCGTTGCCCGCCCTCCGCCCGCCGCGACGCGTGCTCCCCGACGTCGTTCCACGTGCCCCCGACGCGTCGCACGCGCCTCCCGCCACCTCGGCCCGCCCCGCCCCCTCCGCCTCGCGCTCGGGCGCGTTCCCACGCCTCCTCGTCGCGTCGTCGCTCGCTGGGCGACGCGCCTCGTGTCACGCGCGACCTCGGGGTCGAACGGTCGCGTCGAGCACGCCGCCGCTGCGCTGGCCGTCGAGCGGCGCGTTCCCGGCAAATGCCGGGCGCGCTCGCGCGCTCGTCGGGTGCCCCGGCGTCGTCAGGGTGCCCGGCGACGCGCCAACCGGCCGCCCACGCCCACGCTGCTACTCGCGCGAGCGTTGCCGGCAAATGCCGGGACGGGCCGGACGGTCCGCGCAACCCATCCCGCGCGCGCCAGCGAGCGTTGTCGTCGCTCGCACGCGCGAGCCCGCATCTCGCCAGCGCGCGATGCTACGGCACGGCGGGCGAGACTCCTTGCCGCACGCAATGCCGGGCAGGCATACTGCCCGGCATTGCCGTGCTCCGCGATAGCGTGGCCAGGCATCGACACCACGCACCCATGGGCGCGCGTCTGCCGGCCTGTACGCGCTTCCCCAGCGGCGCGCACTGTCGTCGTAGACGTAACGTACAGCTGCGGCGGGGAAGGGTGCACGGCGACGGCCACGTCGCGCTGACGTGGTCGCCATAGCAACCACGTCAGTCGCGCAGCGGGAGCACGCGGAGGCGAGGAGGGGGTGGTGGTCGAGGGAGAGGGGTGGAGGAGCGGGTAGACAGCTGTGTTGAGGTTGCGAGAGGTGAGGGGTGAGGGGAAGGGAATGGCGCTGTTGAGCGCATGCGCCCAATTGAAGGGCGGGTGTCGTGACGCCCGCGGCGCTCAAGGAGGGTGGGAGGGCAGAGGATTGACCGACTCGCGTTGAGCTCAACGCGAGATGGCTCCGCGAGCGGCGGATAGGGCGTGGAGGGTAGGGGGATGGTGGTCAAGGGCAAAGGGCTCGCGCCGGCTGCGGACGGAAATCAATTCCGCGCGGCACGTGCTCGGCAAATGCCGGCGGCGCGACCTCTCCCCCGCGCGTCCTATATCTCTTGCCCATCCCTGTGCACTGCGTGAACTTCTGACACGCGCGATAGCTGTAGAGCAACTCTGTAACCTCTAAAGCACCTGAAGGACGCTTTAGATCTCCACAGACAATGTATAGAACCGTATATATGCGAGCTTTCGGCCTTTTGAGACCTTACACTGAACATCTGCGAGGGCGATAGCAGACTGTCATTGTGCAGAGCCCGCACAAAAACTCGCAGATGGGCCAGATAAATACATATCTACGACGTTCTGTATTGAGCATAGCAGGGGGACGGCTGCTAAAGGTCTAAACCTCACCCCAGTGGCAATCAGCTGCAGGATATCATCTGCATCTATTCCTCAAGTACAGGGGCTTCGAGTCTTCAAGAGGGCTTGAAAATGCGTAGAAGCACGGTGAGTATCACTTCAACTGGATCTGTGACCTACCCCATGGGCATGACGACCAGGGTATGCATGAACGACACCGGTGCTGCACTACTGCAGCAGCTGAATAGAACCTGGTCTGAATTCTGGTGAATCGGGTCATTCTGAATCGTTTTATGCACAAACTGCATAGTTTAAAACCTCGGACCACCATTTTTGGGGGCGCTCTACACGTCCATACTATTATCTCGGCGGCGTAATGCGTTGTTTGTGCCGAAAACGTCGAATTGACGACAATCGGCTTGAGCCGAGCTGACCTACCTGATGTGTTGCTGCACAGGGTGTAGCAGCTCGCATTGTGCAGAGCATCTGAATACAAAGTGGGGGTGGAGGGGGGAGTCATCGGCATTCACGAGTCCTCTTGTACACGAATAGTCAACTACGTGACCTGTGGTGGGGGAGCATGCAGAAGTCAGGCAACCGCGCTTATATCTCAGTTTATCGTAAAATGACCAGTCACTGCGGCACAATTAAGCATCTATAAAGAGAATTCTACAAGTCCTACATTACTGAACACTCCTGGGAAGTTTTCAAGACTTAAAGACACCCGCGAGGGCCGTCGCAGCCACCGACGAGGCGAAGACCGGCGACGCGAGCCGGGCCTCCGAAATCACGTGACAGGCCGGAATAAGTCCGACCGCAGCCGATTGACACGTTCTTGCCTTTTGCCACCACCCTCCACCTCGACGCACCGTCCGCTCCGCTCGACGCGCGTTGGCTGCCCGGCCGCGCGCTGTCCTCACTCGACTCCCAGCTGCTGCCGGCACCGCCGCCGCCTTCCCACGCGTCCAACGACGCGTCTCCCGGGCGCCCCGCGTCGCCCACCGCCACCGCCACCTGCACCCTCCCTCCTCCCTTGCTCCGTGCGGATGGTGCGCCTCTGCGCCCACCATCCTCGCGATCCCGCCGCACGCCCATCCCCGCACTCGCGGGCCGGTTGCTAGGTGACGTGGCATCGCCACGTCGCCCAGCGCGCCGCGTTTGTGAGCTCGCGACCGCCGCGAGGCTATCCATCGCAGCGGCACCTGACAATGAGTCAGGTGCGGCGAGCTCCCTCGACGGACGCGATGCGGGCTGCGTACGCCAGTGATTACGACTGCCCCCTCGTGACTGGATAGCGCGGCGGCATCGCCGCGATATCAGGCATGCGCAACGCCGGGCACGTGCCTGAGCGCACCGGCGACGCTGGCGCGCGATATCGAGCACGAGTGACGCCGCGCGCGATGCTGAGCAGGCCGGCGACGCTCGAGCGCGACGTGGCGCGCAGCCGCGCCGCTGCGTGGGACGGGTCGGGTCGGGTCGCGCGGACCGCTCGGTCCGGCATCTGCCGGCCAGGCGCGCGCGCGAGGGCGGCGAGCACGCAGGTCGCGCTCTTGCGCGTCGCCGAGCCCCATGACGACGCCGGCGCACCCGACGAGCGCGCGAGCGTGCCCGGCTTTTGCCGGGAACGCGCCGCTCGACGGCCAGCGCGGCGGCGGCGATTCGAGCGACGCGCTCGACGCGTCTCGGCAAATGCCGAGGTGCGAGTGTTCGACCGCGCAGGTGCGCGTGGCACGAGGCGCGTCGAGCGGCGAGCGAGGACACGGCCGATGGGCGTGGGAACGCGCTCGAGCGCGAGGCGGCGGCGGTGGGACTGGCCGAGGCGCGCGCGACGCGTCGGGAGCGCGAGCGTCGGGGGCACGTGGCACGACGTCGGGGAGCACGCGTCGCGGCGACGGCGGGCGGAGGGCGGGCAACGACGAGCGCGACCCGGCATTTGCCGAGGCGACGACGAGCAGCGGCAGTGGGCCAGGACCCCTACGAAGGGCCCTGGCAGATGTAGTTATAACATGTAGCTACAATCCGCATACTTCGTAGTCCAACCTAGGTATGGTATATGTAGGAACACGGAGCCCTTAGGGGCTGGGCTGTGTAGTTACATTGGTCCTGCCAGTGGTGTACATTTATAGCTTTTCCGACATCGAGATCGTCCCTACGTGAGCGGGCTCCCATCATCGTTCGCTCCGTGGCTCATTTCTCTCTCAGCCTCGACAAGGGCAAGGGGCGCGCCCCTCCACCGCCGCCTTCGCCTGAGCCTGTTCCAGTCGCTGGGCCGTCTGTACCGCCTCACTCGAGTCGTGCATACGAGGATGATGGGGCGACGGCGCCCGACGAAGACTTGCCTGTTGACCCGAAGGTACACTGCAATTTTTCTGCTCATGTTCACTCGTACTAACCCTGATTACAGACGGAGTGGCAGACCGCGCAAGTACATCTTGCCAACGCTGTCGGTGGTTTGCACCCTGGATCGACGGCCGTCGACCAGAATGCGCCCGTTTGCGCCAGTCTGTGGGTGTGCACCGTCAATATGCGATGTAATGCTGATGATGGGCGGCCAGCGTTATAACCCCTGACTCTCCTGTCCACTCGTGGGAGCCCTTCTCGTGCGACACTTTGACGCGCATGGGGTATACAGAGAACACGTTTGACGTGCCTGGGTAAGTGCACGCATTTCAATATGTGTATACGTACTCACTCTTGCCAGTGATTGCGCGTTGATTTTGTCCGACTACAAGGACGATGGTTGGGGTACACCCTCTGTTGACATCGTCGCTGCCGCGGAGACTCATGTACACGTCGGGTACATTACTCTCTATCTCTACTGCCTTGCGACTGATATCCCTCCACAGTAATCTCCTGCGTGGGATGCAGTTTCGTCGGCATGGACCGTACATCAACGAGTCCCAGGTTAATCCCGAAGAACTCGACGCCGTCGACGTATCGCCCCCCTCGGGTACGACACGATACAAGATCGTCATCAAGGAGACTCGGGCTCCCGCTGTCTCCATCACCCCTTGCATTGTCAGGTATTGGCGGCTGGACAACCCAACGGCGGGGCCGCATCCCGTCTACTACATCTGCGCCACGCCTTTCGAAGGCTGCTTCGACCGTGCCGTCGCCCTCGAGTGCATGAAGTTTGGCCAGCGTGAGTTGTACTGCATCGCATTCAACAACGCGATTAGGATGTCCACCTTGCCCTCCTTTGATCGTCCGTCAGGTGTGTATGTCTTCCCCATGGACCGTCCGAAGTGGTCTGACGTGATACTAGGTGGCCCGACTACCAACAAGGTCAAGCCTAGCTCCTCCATACGCCGGGGAAAGAACGCTCCGCCGCCTTCTCGTCGCGGTTCCAACTTCGAGCTGTCCACGAACGATACCAGTGTGTCTGACCTTCGCTGTTTATGCGTTATCTGACTCGTCTTCAGTGACGATACTTGACGCGCGAACTGTGCCGTTGCCTCGCGATATGTCTACCTGGCACACGAGCCTGCCGGTATTCGAAGGCGTACCGCCGAAGGACGCCGTCGCCCTCGTAGCTCATACGACCAACATGTGGGTGGGCACTCGCACCTCCCCGCCCTCCTACAACGTCCAGTACAACTTAGTGTACATCATCCTCCTCGGTTCACTCCCCGCGGGCTTCGTATAAATCTTCCCGCATTCTGGTCATTCCCACGTCGTGTCATACCCTCCTACGCGTGTGCAGGGCGCCGCACATTCTTATTCTCACTAGTATCTCGGACCCTTACGTTTCCTTCGCGCCTCACCTACTCCATGCCCCTCTCCTACTCCATGCTTCTCTCGACCCTATGCCTATCTTCCTATTGCACTATGGCCCTCTGTTGTCTATGACGATTATGCCCCCATCCTGAATTTTGTCTGTATAGTTATCTGGACTGCCGTAAGTTCGACTTACATTGTATACATTGCGTCTGTACTTGTGTCGTGGTCTCACATATATGCTCAATATCAGACGCTCGCGGCCACTATTTTCCAGTCTGAAATTCACCAAGTCCAAGATGTATTTGGGAGTTCCCGCCGGGTAGTTGCCCTCACGCGATACACGGTGAGGCAGGCGCACATAATGATGCGAGATCTTTCTTGAAACAGACCTAACCCCGAAAGGGAATTCCTCGCACCCGTTTCGTCCCGACGTCCATGTCGCTCGCGCACCAACGTCGCCCATTCTCTTGCTGCGTCGCTTTGGACGCTGTCCGTCGATTCGTCGTGCGTGGCCTGCGACCCCTCTATAATGCATCGCTGACTGTACGATAGGTGAAGATGAAGCGCAAGCAATACACGTGCCCCGCGCTTGCGTCGTGCTTCATACTGGTAGTCCTGCTGCTCGTATCTTTCGTCGAGGAACCGCGACATGGAGCACATTCTCAATTGACACAGCAACCCTCCGTCAATCGTTGCCCACCTCTTCACATCGCAGTCACTCGCCACGCACCATCGTCTACCATACACCAAACCGGTGGCGATCGCGAAGACCATTCTGCCAATCCCACCAATGCGCGTCAACATCTCGATACCAACCCATCGGGTGCAGCGCGGATGATTTGGATACGCGTGCTCAACTGCACATCGTCGCTGGCATGCCTCTCGGGGCGTGTCATGTACCCTACGTCGCTATGGCAATCTCCTGTCCATATGTCTCCCTCGTCGCCGTCTGCATTCTTCCGCGCAGACGTGTCCCCTTTGTCGCCTCCGCTGTTCCTCCTCAGCGGATGGTATTCGTCTCTGCCGATACGCAGCCTCTCTGCAGATGCACCCTCCTTAACAAATCAACCTTGTCGTACATTTGTACATCCCGAAACAATCCCATATTACAATTCAATCTTGTACCCGCGCGCATGGTCCCCACCAGTCCCTAAGATCCCGACGGACGAGCAAGTCGACAACGACGTCGCGCATGATGATCCTACGGTCGTACTTGAAGTACCGCGACTTCCTACGCTCATCGCGTTCATCCTTCGCGGTCAAGAGCCCATCCTCTTGGGAGCTCTGTCTGTGAGGACTAATGTGCATGCTGTTAGGGCTCGCATGCGAAGGAACTTCATGCGGCGCTGGGACTACAAGGCGTATCGTGCCGGCAATACCCATGGTCGCTCGATCACGGACTATACCCTTCAGCTCGACGGTGCGCCTCTTATTCTTCATCTCCCTTTCCACCTCGGACTATCAACGATCATCGCGGCGCCCTTGTGCCCCTTCCTAGATCCTCGACCTGCACCGGTTTCCAACACAGACCGGTCGCGTCTTCACTGTAAAGCGTTGGGCCGACGCGCCCTCCACAGAACGATGAAGTTCATCCTGGGCGGAGGCCCCAAGCGGCCTGATTGGGCGACACTGCGCAAGTATGTAATAGGAGACCATCCCGAAGACGTTAACGATACTTCAGAGTTCGTGCTCGTCGCATACGGCGATAAAGTCTCCATGACTGCGCGGGCTGCCAAAGATAAGCTGGTGCTAGCGGATATGCCCTTCCCTAACGTCGTGTGGCACCTAACGAAAGCCCAGATTAAAGCAGCCAGCATCATGCACGACACTGAATGGTCAAGTCTCTGGGATGTGGGCGAGGCGCGGATGAACTTGAGTGCGCACGAATGCACTGACAACTGTTCGACGACCTCGTGCTTGGCTGTTTTCAGAAGGGTTCTCAACAGAGCCGAGAGGAACAAGAAGGACTATGCAAAGCGCTCGAAGGCTGGTGTTACAAAACCCTCCGTGCGTACATGCAATGAACCTCTTACTTTTCCACCTGAACCGGTCACAGATAATCTCGTGGAAGAAATCGTTAGGGGTTTCTGTTCCGAGACGTCGAAGATGGCCATAGAGGAGACAGGGTGCGCATGCTGCGGTAGTCTTTGCAACCGCGCGTCGTCGAGGTCAGTAAAAGATCGTAAATTAGATCTTTCTCTTTTGATTGAGCCTCATGCCACCCGACTAGAGCGGCAATCGACGGAGGAGCGTATCAAGCACATTGATGGTCCGGTACTGGCGACTGGTTGCGATAGGGTCTGCGTTGCCTGCTACGATTCCCTTGTGAATGGCAGACGCCCTTTAAAATCGTTGGCGAATGGACTTTGGATCGGCGAGGTCCCCGATGTCCTTAAAGGCCTGTCCTACGCCGAGATGCAGATGATAAGTAAGATCCGTCATAATCGCACCGTGGTTCGTGTACGCTCCGGACGGGGGAAGATGATTGCCAACGCGGTTATGTTTTCGAGTCCCCTCCCTCAGGTTCGCACAGTTCTCCCTCCTCATCGTGAAGAGCTTAATGAAGTTGTCGCCTTCACCTTCCTTGGTACCGCTAGGCCGACACCGGAAGAGTTCAATAGGACCCCTATGCTAATGAGACTGGACGTAGTAGAGAATGCATTGCGTTGGTTATGTCCCAATCACCCATCGTTCCGCGACATTGAAATATCGAGGGATAATCTGGATAGTTATCGCGTTGCAAACCCTCTCGTATGGGAATTCCGCCAGTTGGCGGAGGACGATACTATACAAGAAGCAACTGCCACGAGCATGGCTAACGAAGACGTAGACGCACCGGATCACGGTCCCTGCCCTTTCGTCGTTCATGGGCTGACGTCGGAGAAGTACTCTCGTATGACGATCAATCAGTTAAAGTCCGCGGCTCTCGACCATCTGCAAAACGGGCACGCCGTCCTCGGTGTTGGCCACGACGATAAACCCGAAGGTATGTTCGACAATCCTAAAGCGTATCCTGCGATGTTTCCATGGCTTTTCCCGTACGGTCTTGGGGGAATTGGGATGTTCTTGAAAGACAGCGGCGCTCTGTCCCCTAAGGCACATAAAGAGCACTTGCTCATGTATCACGACAAACGATTTCAAGAGGATTTATATTTTCCAATGATTGCCTTTAATCATGAACAGATCGCCGCAAGCTCAACGGCTAGTAATATCATGGTTAGACGTGCCGACTTTCCGCGTATTATGGCCAAGCTGGCGGTTCTCAATGTCAATACTCTTGGCCGTCTCACTCGGAGGCTCGAGGACGGCGAAGGTGTCATCCCGGAGACGGAAGATGAGCGCAACTGCTTCGACATAATACGCAGCCTCGACTTCATAGGAGCGCACGTACAAGGCTCTGTGACGGCAAAGAAGTACATGAGGAACGAAATATGGTCGCTCATAAACTTCATTGGCGCACCTTCTTGGTTCGTGACTTTGTCACCGTCCGACAGCAGTCACCCGATAGCGCTGTATTTCGCGGACAAGAATCTTGAGTTTAAGCCAACGCTAAGGTCGTGGAAAGAGCGCAGCGACTTGGTAGCTCGCAATCCTGTCGCGGCGGCTCGTTTTTTCAATATCATGGTCAAAGCCTTCATCAAACACGTACTAGGCGTCGGGTCACCACACCGGGGGTTGTATGGGCCAACTTCAGCGTACTACGCGGCCGTCGAACAACAGGGTCGGCTTACTCTTCATCTCCACTCCTTGATATGGGTACGAGGAGCGCCATCTCCACAAGCGATTCGCGACCGACTCCTCGGCGATGATACTGCATTCGAGCGCGAGATGATTCGTTACCTAGAAGAGATGCAGACAGGACAGTTCTTGACAGGTGATCTGGAGTCCGTGAAAGCCCGAGTTCCCTTCAAACCCAAGAGCGATGTCGAACACGATGTACATCGATTGTACAAAGCAGTGCCCGACTCCGATGTGCCCCACCCGCGTGAAGAGCCTGTGGATGGGTCCAACGCATATGAAGATCCTACTCAAACCTTACCAGTACCTCCCCCTCCTCCGTGTACGTGCAACTCAAAATCTTGTGTATGCAAGGACCTGCAGAGATCATGGTGGTCAGCTTTCAGATCCACCGTCGACGATCTCATACTCCGAGTTCAAATCCACCGCTGCATTCGCAAGAGAGGTGCGAGGACAGCGTCTGCTGCGACCCAAGGCAAGAAAGATCCGTTCGAAGGCATCAAGGGATGCAAGGGCGACGACGACATCTGCGAAGCTCGCTTTCCTAGGGACTACGTGAGCAAGTCATACGTCGACAAACTCACGGGAGCTATTCATCTCATTAAAAAGGAAGTCATGATGAATTGTGTCACTCCGGTACTTACCTATCTCACGCGGGGGAACACAGATACTACCAGCTTGCAATCCGGCACGTCGATGAAGGCGGTCGTTCTGTACGTGTCAGATTACATCACAAAGTGCTCACTGAAGACATACCACATAATGGCGTGTATCAAATCGGTATTCGAGCGTCATGGTCCGGCATTTCAGGGCGATATCACCGACGCTGCAAGTGCTCGCAGGCTGATGATGAAGATGGTCAATGCGCTCGCGCCACGAATGGAGATCGGTAGTCCATTCGCAGCATCGTACCTTCTGGGTTTGCCTGACCATTATAAGAGCCATGAGCTCGTCGTGATATGGTGGAAAAACTACGTTAATAGGGTGCTCGAGGATTGGCCTGACGCGACGGGTTCGAACACGTTCGAGGAACGACTGGTCTTGAAGAAAGAGCAAGGTCAGCTCATTGGGACGTCCGTAGTGGACGACTACGTGCACAGGCCCCGTAAGTTTGAGAACTACTGCTTGTATGAGTGGGTACAATGCTCGAAGAAGACGAAGCGCACGCCTAATCAATTGAAGGCATTCCTCGATATCCACGGAGACGATTCAATCTGCGTGGATCATGAGCAAGACGACGATGACCTCGATGATAAGAAACCGGACCTTCAGACTGCGTGCGATGAAGACGGTGCGCCTGATGTCTTGGACGATCTCGAGAGATATCCGAAATCCGTGGACTTGATGGATGGCACGCAAGCTTCGCCAATGTCTGTTAACCGTCAGCCTCCGTACGCGCCCTTCCTAGACACTCATCCACAGCACAAATCTCACCATGTGTGGTGCGACCCGTCAAAGAGGAACTATCTCGTTCCTAATTTCGTAGGAGGCGCTATACCTAGGAATGACCAAGGGGATCGTGAATATTATTGTGCGACTATGCTTACTCTGTTCGTCCCCTGGCGTCGCGGTCGCGACTTACGCCAACCTGGATATAATTGGGACCATGCATTCCGGCAGCACGCGTTCAAGGAGCGGCATCTGCAGTTAATGGAGAACTTCAACTTGAGGTACGAATGTGCAGACGCGCGCGACGATTATAGGAACGAGCTCATGAAGAAGAAGAAGCGGGTGGGCGCTCTTAACTTCGAAGTCGAGCAGGAGGATGACGATGATGCTACCTTCCCCGAGACATACGGCAAGGATTTGGAGTACGACGTACCAGAGGACGGGGAGACTGGACCAGGTTGGAATCGATTGTTCCAAAATGTTGCCCTCGCGCGCACGTATGCGGGCACTTCGGGATGGACCCAGTTATTGGCCAAATCAGAGAGGGTGGAAATCCCTGAGTCCTCGATTCTATCTCAGCAGCGAAGAGGTTCTGAGTGGTCGGCTTACATCACCAACCTCAAGCAATCTCTCTTTCAAAATAAATTCCACGCCGTTCCGAAAGTCAAGGAATCCGATGTCGCAGCTGGCTCGGTCGGCAGTGGTGCCCACGAAACTGGTGTGGTGACCCTACCGGCATCGTACTTCACCAGCGACTTCGCGGACGACAAACCCGACTTGAAGACCCTTATAGATGATATTGTTCGTCAGTTCTCGCTCAACAGCGACCAAGAGAGAGCGTTTACCTTGATAGCGAACCACGCTGGTAGTGCGCAACCTCATCCTTTGCGTATGTTCCTAGGTGGGATGGGAGGGACCGGCAAGTCCACGGTGATACGCGCCCTCGTCGAGTTCTTCAAGAGAAGGGGGGAGGAACACAGGTTCATTATTCTCGCCCCAACAGGCACTGCGGCTGCATTACTGAATGGGTTCACTTACCACTCTGTTCTCGGTATGCGTTGGGGAAACTCAGGTGGATCCGCGTACATCGACGGCTCTGGAATTAGGAACATCAACAATAGACTGGCGGGGGTAGAGTATATCTTCATTGACGAGATCTCCATGCTAAACTGCGGCGATGTGTATCGTATCAGCGCTCATTTAGCGAAAGCGATGGGTACACACGAACTTCCTTTTGGTGGGATGAACATGATATTCGCCGGGGACTTCGCGCAACTACCACCTGTTCAGGGTCCGCTCTTGTACGACCGAAAAGTGCAGACAGACGTCGAGCGCAAGAGAATGTCGTTGGCGGTGCAAATGAACATCATTGGTAAGGCAATGTGGCACCAGGTGACAACCGTGGTGATACTGTCTGAAAATATGAGGATGAAGTCAGCCACCGTCGCCGATCGTGCCCTTGCCAAGGCGCTCGCGAATATGCGATATGCGGCGTGCACACCTGAGGATGTTGACGTCCTGCGTTCTCTTGTCGTCGGCAGTAGCCCTCATGCGCCGAGACTCAACGACCCGAAATTCAGAGACGTATCCATTATCACCGCGAGGCACGCAGAGAAAGACGCATTCAACGACCTTGGGTCGAAAAGATTCGCCTCAGATACGGGACAGCAACTCACCTCCTTCTACTCGTGCGACTCTCGTTCACCCGAGGCGACGGTACCTAGTAAAAAGAAGAAGAAAGGTCGACCGCGTAAGCAGAAAGTGAGCGCCAGTTCTGGAATATCTGAAGACTTACAGAAGATTATCTGGTCGTCTCTGCCCTGCTTCACGGGCAACGTCGCGGGTCGGCTCGACTTATGCCGGGGGATGCCGGTCATGATACGCTCCAATATCGCGACGGAATTGTGCATGACGAAGGGCCAAGAAGCCGTCGTGTACGACTGGTCAGCGTCTATTGGCGATCAGAAGCAAAGGATACTAGACGTACTGTACGTGAAGCTCGTGAATCCGCCCAAAACCGTCAAAATAGACGGTCTAGAGGAGAACGTCGTGCCATTATCGCGCATTCCCGTCACTGTCAAGTGTCAACTTCCCAACGACCAGGTTATCACCATCGAGCGCAAGCAAATACCTGTGCTTCTCAACTTCTCAATGACTGATTATGCGTCTCAAGGGAAGACTAGAACTGTAAATGTGGTGAACTTAGCGAACTCACGATCGCACCAGGCCTGCTATACCGCATTGTCTCGAGGTACGTCCGCAGCCACGACCGCAATCGTATCTTCCTTCAACGACGTACTCATCACCAAGGGCATGAGCGATCAGTTGAGGAGAGAATTCCGGAACCTGGAGATCTTGAATGACATTACTCGTCTGCGCTACTTGAAAGAGCTACCGGACTGTGTATGTGGCGATACCAGGAATCAGCTCATACGTAGCTTCCTGGATTGGAAAGGACCTACTTACGATATACCCAACATCCACCCAGCATTGCGATCGCATCTGCGCTCGGATTGGGATGACATTGAGGATCCTGTCGGTCGTCAACGTTGGCAATTTGCGGAGAAGGATGACTCTAACGCCGAAGGGGAATCTAGTATTCCCTCAAAGAGAAAGCGGAGTGTAGAGCAGCTACTTACAGAAACTGAGCCGCCTTCAAAGATTGTACGCACCGACGCGAACAGGGTTGACGACCGACCCGCACCCCGTGGGTACGTATGGAACTCGACAGACTGGAGCTGTCCGTACGACTCGCTGTTTGCCATCTTACATTGCATTTGGAATGGTGATCCTACAAGATGGTCGACCGTGCTGTCGAGATTGAGTCCCTATACGAAGGAGTTGGTTAGATTATGGAGAATACACGCTCGTAATGGTGAAGTACCTTGGACGCATACGAGGGACATAGTCAGACGCATGATTCACGACAGCAACCCCACCCATTTTCCAAACGGAAACTCACCAGCATCGGTACGTCGATTGGCGATGACGTTGCTGGGCGATGATGACTTAGCTACGAGGTCACTGCGATGCGTCAATTGCAGTGCCGTGCGCGTGAGCGGCGCAACCGCCTTGCATCAATGTCACTCCTTGTACACGCATAACCTGCTCAACGGCAGACAACGAGAGAGGTTTTCAACAGGTGACTGGTTGTCGGCGGTCCTCAAGGGTAAGTGCCGTCGGCAGAGTTGCACTCGCTGCTCCGGGCCCACCATTCCTGTCGTCAGCATCGGTTCCGTGCCAGAGTTACTGTGTCTGGATAGGTCAGATGCACCTCTTTTGATATCGCACTCACTAGACTACGGAGGCAATAGGTTCGGTCTTCGAGGAATCGTATATGCAGGTCAGAACCACTTCACGTGTCGTGTAATCGACAACGTCGGCACCGTTTACCGGCATGATGGAATGATCAACGGCGAATTATGCGAGAAGGAAGCTGAGCTCGAGAGAGTCTCCCCCGACGACCTGGGTACATGGCGAATGAGGAATGGATCGGTTAAAAAGGCTACTCTGCTGGTGTATGAGCGTCTACGATGACAATGATGGCGCGCGCTTCATGACCTTGATTATGAGTAAATGGAGGGGGAGGGGGGTGGGAAGGAGGGGATGTAGAAGGTCGGGCGCGGATGCTCGGTGCTAGGGTAAAGCACTGCGAGGAATATGCTGATTCGGTAATATGTGGCGTTTACGCTCGATGCCGCGAAGTAAACATGTACAAATTGCGTCTTGCTCCTGCCCCCTCGTGCTACTGCGTGTATGGGCTCAATACGGTCGCACCGCTGCGCTTTTTGTCTCTACTTGCACTCTACAACTTTCAGTATCTGCGCGAACTAAGTGCGTTTGACGAATCGATGGTGACCCCTGCAGGCGATTGTAACCCACAGGCACAAATGGGACCCGGTTATATCTCCGCTTCGTATACTGCTCTGCCACGACCAATCACGACCCTCGATACGCTCCTGCGACGGCATGGGTGCGGCCCGTCAAAGGACCTATTTTATTTCAACATTCGGGTGCGCGCGGATGAGCGAGCATTCTCCTATCAAAGGAAATGATGGCGACTTCGTATGTACCCCAAATCGACTGCCGCTCTCGTCTTTCTCTCTCTCCTGACCACCATCTCCTTTGCGAACACCTCATCCGACGATGCTCTTGTGAGTCGTTCACGCCCTTCCTAGCGTATCTCATGCGTCGTCAGGCCGGACACCTGCGATGTTCCGCTCTGCTCGTGCTTCAACACCCGTGACCTCGTTCGTTACGCTCAAGTCTGTCGAGACGCTCGACGCGCCGTCCAGTCTTACAACAACCAAGCGTACCAACTGCATAGGACGCTTGCCAAGTTCATGAGTATACAGGAGGTCCGAGCCTTCCGGCAAGTAATGCGCGACACTGGGACGCTGATATCGGGCTCGGTCGCGATCCACTTCTTCCGTCGCACGCCCGTCGGGGAGTCCGGTCTGGACCTCTACACGGAGGGCGACAACGCGCACGACCTGGCGGCCTTCGTGCAGATGCTCGGCTACGTCTACCAGCCTCGCATGTACCAAGACACGACTCTTCACACCGCGATCGCCTACGCGACCGCTCGTTACGCCGTCCGGGACAACGCGATATACGAGATGCCTGCTATTCTGGACAAGTTCACGTTCGACCGCGAAGGCACGAAGATCCACGTCCTAGTCGCGGACCTCAGCGCCCTGGACGCCGTCCTCGATTTTCACTCGAGTGCGTGCTCGGTGTTCTCTACACTCTTCCTACGCTCATAGTCCGCCGTAGGTCCCGTCATGAACTTCATCTCATTCCGCTCTGCGTACTCGTTGTACCCCAACCACACCTTCATGAAGAAGTTCGGCATCGTCTTCGTCGAGAATATCTCGCACGTGCACGTCGACAAGTATCGCAACCTCGGTTGGCAGATCCAGCCACCTTGTGCAGTAAATTGGTTTCAAAACTAACCCGAGAACTTGCGTAAACTGGATTGTAATCTACGAGACGTCACGTCGGGCCCGGCAAAAGCCGAAGTCGCCCGCCCTCAGCCCCAGCGGCCGGCCCCGGGCGATGCCCTTATAGGGCACCGACGCCGTGATGCGCACCGCGCGCGCGCCGGGCGGCTCGCGTGACGCGCGTCACCCCGCGGACACGTCACGCGCGCCCCGCCCCGCGCGTCGGGGGCGCGCCGCCTGCCGCCGCGACGCGTCGTATCGCGCGTAGATCAGTAGTAAATAAACAGAATACTTATACAATGTATGTATATGTATGAGAAATGAGGAGGGGAAGGGGGAAAACGAGAAAAAAAGCGAAAAAAGCGCGGGCGAAAATTTTCACCCGCGGTCGACGTGCTCCTGCTGCTCGCGCAGCGCGCGGGGACGCGTCGAAGGGAAAGGGGAGGGTAAGGGGGTATCGCCCCAAGCTACGGGCGCCCTTTCGCGTCGAGTGACGCGTCCGCGGCGGCACGTAGCAGTGGAGGGAGGGGGTGGGGCGTGACTACGCGTTCCCGCTGCGTCTGCGCCTTCGTGGGGCGCAGATAGCGATGCGGAGGCGTGGAAGAGCTCGCCAACAAGCCCTCTCCGTAGAAGGAGAGAGCAAGGTGTCCTCGGCGAAGCGCCCGAGCGCACCAGCCCCACCCCCAAGCCGCAGCCCTGCGCGTCTGCGCGCAGACGCGTGGCACCGAGAGCAAGCCTCGGTAGCGCAAAGAGGATTGCTATCGGCGCGTAATTTCGCCACGAAGGCGATTTTACGCGCTGGGAGGAGGGGGTAGGGAGAGGGGGAGGGGGGGAGGCAAGGGTGTGGTGCATTTCCAAATCTGTGCGCATTGGGCGCGCGGGTGGGGGTGTAGCGACCGTGGAAAGCATCGAGGGGTTTCCTAGGGCGCACAATACGCCCTAGGATAGACCCTCGCGCCCGCAGGGGAGGTATAAAGGGGAGGACGGTGGGGGGTGGGCGTTTTCCCCGTCCTCGCGCCGATCCCGCACCCGTTTTCGCGTCGCAGTACGCAGATTGTGCAGAATGTCAGTAATTCCTTAATTCGCGGGGCGTACACACGCACCCGCAGTCCCCCTCCGCGCGCGCCTGGCCGGTCGGCGTCATCTGGCGCTTTTCGTCGTCTTGTGTGGTGCTGTTGTCGCCTCACGCCGTAAGCGCCGATATTCGAGGTACAATGAAGGAGGGGAAGCGGGGGAGTGGTGTCCGAAGGCGGCGGGGGGACGAGGGGAAATGGAGATGGTGGTTGAAGACAAGGCGACGCGCGGGCAGACGCGTCGGATGAGCGGGCCGGGTGCTCGGCCCGATGTCCGAGCTTCGTCGTCGTCGAGCTCGACGGCCTCGGGTACACGCCGAGGGTTCTGTGAGTGTAGAAAGAGCTCATACTATACTAGTTAACTTATGTGTGAATATATCTTTTGACTCTTGGAGGGCACGGACATCGCTAACGGACTGAACTCAGGTTTGCAGTGTTAAGCTTGAAGGTACTGTATCCTCCACCCTTGATTGAGCGCTTCCGCAGCTTTTCCAACCCGTCCCTCGTACAGATCTCCTCGGATCCACTTAGAACAAAGTGGAACGCGTGGGGGGAAGTACCCCCTATGCTATATCGTAGTTCTATGACAATACAATGCCCTTGATATATTGCTATACCAAAGGCATTGCAGCTGAGCATCCTATTGAAGATAATCAATGATTTTAGCATATTCCCAAAGTTCTTTTCTGGCGAAACGTCATATACATAGACATATAGTATCTAGTATAGCTTCACTGCGCTTGAAGGCCCGGAGAGTCGCGGCAGAAGCGGCTGGACAGGGCCTATGTCCGCGGTCCCGAGGAACACCGGCTGCGGTCCCGAAGAACATCACACCCGCGATCGCCATTCGCGACCGTCCTTGCTTGAGGCCACCACTGCACGGGCACCTCCCTCCCCCTCCCTTCACGCCCCTCACGACCTCCTTTCACCTCTTCCGTCCCACGCGCACCCACGGAACTCGAAAAAAAACCTCATGCATTAAATCCTGAATATCGCGCGCGGCATAACGACGCAACAAGCAGAAATGCCGAGGAGAGGGAAGGGTGGTGCGTGAACATGCCCGCCACGCCTTCTTTACTAACACCTGCTTTTACGCGATGGTTGAGGGGAGGGTGCGCGGGCAGCGTACAATAGCGCCGCGCCCCTCCCCACCCCTTTCTTCGCGCCCTCGACTAACATCCGCGGCCATGGCACCTCGCCGCTGGCGCTGAATGCGTCACAGACGCATCCTGGAGGAGCAGCTGCTGACGTGGACCAGCATCCACGCGCGGCCGCATGCCAACGCCACCGCCCCTACCCCCGCATCCCACCCCCGATTTGCTACGTGCCGCTGCGGACGCGTCCCTCGACGCGAATTCGGGCGCCCGTAGCTTGGGGGGATACCCCCTTCATCCCGACGCGCGCCCGCGCGCTGCGCGAGCAGCAGGAGCGCGTCGATCGCGGGCGAAAATTTTTCGCCCGCGCTTTCTGGCGTTTTGCTCGCTTTTCCCCCTTCCCTCCCCCTCTTTTCATCCATAAACATACATTTTATAGATATACTATTCATATTCTATTGCTCTACGCGCGATACGCGGCGTCGCGGCGGCAGGCGGCGCGCCCCCCGACGCGCAGGGCGGGGCGCGCGTGACGTGTCCGCGGGGTGACGCGCGTCACGCGAGCCGCCCGGCGCGCGCGCGGTGCGCATCACGGCGTCGGTGCCCTATAAGGGCATCGCCCGGGGCCGGCCGCTGGGGCTGAGGGCGGGCGACCTCGGCTTTTGCCGGGCCCGATGTGACGTCTCGTAGATTACAATCCAGTTTACGCAAGTTCTCGGGTTAGTTTTGAAACCAATTTACAGCATCAGCTGATCCAGCGCAGTGTCTCTCGACGCCTGTACGATAAGATGGGACTGGAGCTTAAAGCTCCCGTCAGATACGTCGGTGACAAGCACACCTGGACTATCGACCTCGACGACCGGTGAGTACTTTCGGCGGCTGCTTCAACGCATCTACTGATCCTCCTTAAGAGCCGACAGCTACCTGGAACCCGTCATACTCAATTCGTGGGAACTGCAATGGTCTTACCGTCCCCAGAACTACATAATGCCCCAAGTCGCGCGTTTAATTTACATAGCTCCGCGCAGCTCGATCCAGAGCCGTGTGTTTGCGAGCAGCGGCATCATGAAGACGTTCATGACGTATCTCGCGACCATCGAACGCGATGAGATGAGGTGAGCGACTGATACGCGCTTTGACTCCGCTGTCGCTCACAAGTCGAACAGACAGTGTGCACTCGCATTCATGTTGGCCGCCTTCAAGAGCGCTGAGGAGCACATTTTCGATCTCGCGCCTCCCTGCCTCACGGATGTCATTGGGTTGGTGCCTCGGCAGAATACATTCAGGAATGCTCGCCTGCCGGTCGTGACGTGCGGTCAGGAGGATAGGCTCACCCCCGACGATCCTGATGCCCCGGAGGTAAGGGGCATGTACAACGACGCCGATTTTTGCGTACTGAAACGGCGCAACATCAACAGGTACCAGGCCAAATCACCCTACAGCAGCCTTCCCTGGTCGCTCCCGTCGTGCCCCTCGCCCCCGTCACCGGAGGAAGCGTCACCACGTCCTCGAATGTCGCCTCCGGCTTCTCCGACGTAGCGGAGGATCTCGCCCTCATTCGTGCGCTCGTTGCTTCCGAGGCTGATGTCCAAAATGCGACGGATGCCAGCGTCGCCGACGATCATGTCAGTATTCCACGCTCCTTGCTATCACCATGTACTAATTCGCCCACGAGACCGCTGAACAGGGCATACGGCCTTCGGAGCAGGAGAACACCAACGCGGGATCCGTCGATTCCGATAGTGATGCAGAGTACTACGAGCCTCTCTTTGAGTACGAGGACGGCTCCGATGAGCTGTCCTCGGACGAAGACGCAGGCTCGAGCTCTGACGACGAGGAGGAGACTCGCCCTCGTAAGAAGGCTCGGACGGCGTCGACTGCGTAACACGGGTTACTTACCGAAACCGCAATCGTGGCCTGTATATACAAATGCCCTATAAATTTTGCACCTCTTCCATTGGACTTCACTTTATCTCCTATGCCCTGCTTACGCACGCGCTCCGATAATGTGCAATTCGGATCGGTAAGGGTGGGCGCTACTGCACGGGTGCCCATGCGAACAATTTCCTTATCCAGGTGCCATCAGAAATGACGTCATCAGCAGCCCCTGTCACCGTCCCCCTTGCGATGCAGCTCTTGAACGCTCCATGCGCGCTTTCATGTCGCTGCTAACAAGATGTGAAGACTTACGGACGTGAGGTGGTACTCATACCACTACAGATGAACCGCATCGCGGGTTGCCCCCGTCGCGAGCGCCTCCCTAATTTCAATCAGCACCCGATTGCGAAAGGAGGTACGTCGATCTTCGCATGTGCAACGGCCCGCTCTCATCAGCGATGCCGTGCCCTTGATCCATGGTATTCTCATTATCTTATCGTTGCCTCTTGCCACCATGTTCCTGTGGGCACATCCTCGACGTCCGTTGTGTCCGTGCTGACCCAAACGCAGGCCTGATACTTGCGACTCGCCTCTGTGCGCGTCGATGTCTTTGACCGATCTCATCAATTTCTCGCACGCATGCAAGGATACGCACCGCGCTGTGCGCTCATTCGCCTCCGATGCCTTCCAGTTCCACCATTGTCTCGCGGAATTCATGAAGCGCGACGCCGCCAACCGACTCCGCGACCTCTTACAATCCACGGGCGCTATCATCTCTGGATCTGTAGCCTTGCAGTTCTTCACTCGGGAGCCTATCGACGGCAGCGATCTCGATCTGTATACCGACCGCTTCCGCGCACCCGAGCTATTCACCTTCGTTATGGACCTCGGCTACGAATTCACCCCTCGACCTGTTCAGGTCAACGACCTCAATGTCGCGCTGTCGTATGCAGTCAAGGAGGAAGCGAAGCGAGACAGCACCACCTACGACAAGGAGTCCATTCTCGACGTCTTTTCATTCACCAGCGACACCAGGGGGGGGAAGGTCATTCAAGTCATCGTGGTCGCTCACTCGCCCATCGACGCCGTCCTGGACTTCCATTCCAGTGAGTTTCCTACCATGTACGGCCGGCCATCTCAGCTTATGTTGTGCCTTCGTAGCGGTTGTCATGAACCTTATCACCCACCGGGCGGCGTACGCCCTTTTCCCCCGAAGCACATTCCTAGCCAAGACGGGCATCTGCTTCGAGGACGACGCTATAAACGGCGATTCGTCGAAGTATAGGGAGCGCGGATGGGACCTTCGGTGCGCTGTCGAGGACCGCGCTTGCAAATCTTTCAGCCGAGAGATTACCAACAACGAGCGGTATGTCGGTGATCGTTATACGTGGACAGTTAACTTTGAAGATTGGTATGCTCCACGACCTCCACTTGCATTGGTGCTGATGACGCCGTAGCGCCGACGACGTCCTCGACCCTGTGCTCTTCAACTCGTGGTCCCTCCGATGGACAATCGTTCGGCGTGTCCTTATTCGCCCCCGAATTATCAGATTTTTCTACGCCGACTTCCACAACGTCTGGATCACACGCGTATTCGTCACCAAGGATCTCTTGCACGCTTTCACAGACAGCATCACCTCTATCAGTGGTGATAACACCAGGTCAGCTCTTGTGAATGGGCGACTGTGCGGATTACGCTTACGCTTCACAGTCGTACGATTGCCGACGTCCTTCAGGCAGTCATCCGTACTGGGGAACGCTCTCTGTTCGCCGTTATGCCTCCCCGGGCGACTGACGCCAGGTTCATCGCGAACGTCAAAAAGATCGCCGTCTCTCCTGTCGGCATCCACCAGCTGGCGCTCGGCAGTTTCGGGCCTACCGACCTCTTGCCCTGCGCGTTGGAAGAGAAGGTACGTGGACGTTGGACACAACATTCTATGAGGACTCGCTGACCCCTGGAATCAGACCCGCAACCAACATAACGAGGACGACGACATCGTCTGCCTTGGTATGGACTTCGGGCATAGCCTCGGCAGCGACCACAACAACGTGAACGCAAACAGGACTCTCGCCGTCTGGAAGGTTCGTCGTGCCTTGCATGACTATCCTGCCCTGCTCACACGACGCGGCCAGGTGAACGGGAAACCGCGGTTCTCGACTCGCGCTAGGCGCAGCGGTCGCGAGGACGCTTCAGTGTCCGCAGCGGCAATCTCATGCTCTGGACCTCAGAAGAGACGCCGCCTGCAGTACTGATTACGCATCCTGTTCTGCCAGCCTTCGTTCCGCTTACCGACCCTTGGATTGTGCACGTAGGCAGTCTCTGAGCCGGGCGCTCGCTCGTTGTCGTTGGTAAGTATCGCTGGGACCATCTGCTCCTACCGAGGTTCGAACCCTTGCGCACCTTTTGTAGGCTCCTTCCGCATGTATGCGCTACGTCCTTGCCTCGTCTACATTCCTTCCCGTCTGTAATCAAGCCTCCGGAAATATTGTTCTATTCATTTGACAAGTTTGCGCTCGTTAAATTCGACGACAGACTCAGGTGCGGCTGCGAACGACCCCTTATTAAGATGGAGGTCCCCGGGCCGGACACGTGATTGTCTGGGTTCGATTCCCGGGATTGGCGCGCCTTAAACTTTCAAATCAAACCACAACCGCAGGTCTCGTACCTTGCCGACAGGCCACTTTACTAGTAGAGACCCATCGCAATCAAGTCCATCAAGGTCGCGTCACAGTCCATCGCTTTGAGGACGGTGGACTCCATATGATTAGCGCCTGCCTTGGTCTTTGCTGCGCAGATGGTCTCGATGGTCCGACGATACTCAGAGTCGTATGTAACGTACTCGATTGCGGCCTTGCCTACTGATTGGAATCGAGTGTTGTTGACGTCGGCTAGGTTCGCGTGAGATATAGCATCGTCGCCGTGGAGCTCGCGCTTGAACGACTGAACAAGTACTTGGCCAGCCTGCTGATAGCCTTTCTTGTCGTCCTTGTGGCGAAATATGGCACCGAGCAGGGCCATGAACTTCGGTCCACCGCTAGTACTCATGTCTGTCGCCCTGAGTCGCGCATCGACGCCAGCTTTGTCGCCCAGAGCCAGAATGGAGTCGAGAGATTTGTTAGGAAGGAGGATGGGTGGGGGCGTCCTCAGCGAGTTGGACTGCCAAAGCTCCGCTAGCGCGTCCGCTCCGTACTTGAAAGCGTTCAAATCTTTGTGACTGCAGCAGCCACCAAAGATGAACAGCGTATGGAGCTCCTTCTCTTGACCCGTTAGGCTCGCATATGCCTCCTCGCCAAGCTGCGTCTTCAAGACGTCGTTGGCGATATCACGACGCTCAGCCCAACAACTGTGATAGTGTCAGACCATGTTTACTTTCGAAAAAATGAGGATATATGCTTACACGTTACTTGGGTCGCGATTCTCGCCAATAGCGCGCTGGACGTCCGCTTCCGTGAGGGAAAAGACCGCGTCAAGAAGCGTGTGCATGTCGACCTTCGAGAAGGCTTCCTGCGCCAGCCGCTTCTTGACATCCTGCTCCTTCTGCGCCTCCGCCAGGGCCTTCTCCTTAATCCCGTCAGCAGCGTGGTCTTTGCTCTGACCCAGCTGCTTCACAGACCACTCATCATCGCGCATTTTCCCGCCGTCAGCGGTCGCCAATGGACTGCGGTTGTACACATCAGCCATCTCCTTCCCGAACTCCAACTTTCCCTGATGCTGGGATTCGGCGTCATGGCGCACGGCCTCCTTCACGCTGACAAATCGCGTTGCCTGGACCCACGTACTGGGATCACTGTCGTCGACACCCGGTTCGTACGTCGGGACAGCGTGTGATATGGCTGTTGCCTCGTACTGAATTTTCTTATGGCTGGTACCGTCGCTACTGCAAATAAAACCTAAAGAGCGTCAATACAGGCCTCAATAGGCTGTAACTTCACACATACCCATTGTATTCTTAACTTCTTGAGCCAACTGTAATACAGACCAGCGATCTAACTCGCCCACGTTGATACGGCCCGCGGTTCGGCGCGACAGGAAGGGTCCGCTGAGCTTAATGCCAAAGAGCGAAGCAGTATCGGCAATCACTTGGTTCTGTTGCCCGGGAGGAACGCCACAGGCATTCAGTCGCCTCGAGATCCAGCGAGACTGGGAAGAGAAGTGGTTGCCGTCCTTTGGATCGAAAGTCAGTCGGTTGTGTAGCTCGAGAAGACCAGTGCGTAGGCTTCGCAAGGTTTCCAGACAACGCAGTATCTTCTTGTCCTGTGCGTACTTCTCGCGGCGGTGAGTTTCTGCAGACTGGCGCAAGCGTTCGACCCGCGCGCAAGTTAGTTCGAGATCGTGGCGTAGCGTGAGATTCTGAGCACGGAGAGCGTCAAGCTCGGAGATCATAGATGCGGAGAGCGTCGCGTGCTGAGTCTCAAGGTCGGAGATGTGCTGGGCATGCTCGATCTGCTGCTGTTCTTCCTGTCTGCGCTTCTCGCGCTTGAGGCGTTTGTGATTCTTCTGCTCCTTCTTCAAATTCGACTCCTCGACGCTAAGCGCGGCCTGTAGTGCCTTCTTCTCCCGTCGAAACTGAGAGACGGTCTCCTTCTCCCGCTTCAGCTCGGAGTCGAGGTCCAGTAAGCGTAGCTCAAGCTCGGCAGCTCCAGCGTGTAGCGATAGGTTCTCGTCAACAAGAGTCGCATGCTGCGCCCGTAGATCGGCTAGTTCCTCAAGAGCTGATGGTGTAGGAGTGTTTGGTCGTGCTCGAGTCGCTCGGCGACGATGCGGCAGGGGAGGGGGGATGTTCTCGGCGTCTTGAAGCGGTTCGGCATGGCGAGTATTGCGAGAGCTAGTGGCGGCTGCTAGAGACGCTTTGAGTGAGCGTGACAGAGATATTTTGGACGCCTTGGGCATTCTTGATGGTATCCAGAGCTCTTGAGGGTATGCGGGGTCCAGAGAGTAGACACAGAGGACACGATGGCTTGAAGTAAGTTGCGATCAATGTCGCGATCAGTAAAGTGTCTACCGGTGGTCACTTTTCCACGGCTGTTCTTCTTTGCGTATCTCCTCCGTCAATTTTCCACGTATTGTCACCGGAGAAAGTGCGTCCGAAAGCTGCAATACGGGGCTATATTCTGGAGCAAACACTAAGATGTAGCTAATTTATCGAGTCTCAAAAGCGTCATTTTATCGAAAAGAACCCCTATGAAGCGCTCTGTTTCCATCTTTGCTACCGGTTGTAGCCGTCCTCATCCTCGTCTCAATGCACTTTATCCGGACGCAGCGGAGGAAATAATGGTGGAGGAGTTGCAAGAATACGGCGGAACGGACCCCGAAGCGTAGCACAACATGTACAAATATGCCGGATCCGGTGGCGGGTGGTGCCCACCCCCACTTCCAGATGCGGTGGGGTATGCACTCGTATGTGCAAGCCCCTCAGTGGTTTGTCGAGTTCGACGATCGAGTCGACCACTACGACGAGGACCTCAGCGCAAGCGAGGCGACCGGGTATTGTCCGCTGCCCAAAGACAGCGAGCAATCGAGTGGCCGAGTTCCGCGCTATGCGTCCTCGTCCAGCACCGCCGACTCGCAGAGCAGCAGCCGTGTTATGGAGTGGGCGAAGAGTATACCACGCCCCAGAACTGTTCGACAAACGTCGGGAGGCCAGTCCTCTCGCGCGTCGACGAAGGCCACCATCCCCGGGTGCTTTCAGTCGTCTCCGTGCCGCAAAGTCAAGCGCGTCAAGTCCAGTAGGTCTGGAGGGAAGCTACCAAGCTGGACGCAGAAGAATGGTCACTTTCCGACCCATGCGTTCACGAGCAACGACTGGGCGATGTTCTTCTACGGGGCGAGGTTGTCGGAGGATGATAACGGGTATACTGACTGAAATATATTCTTACAAGTCGACTATCGCGTGAGCGTGACCCTATCCGAGTATTTAGGTGAGTCTTTAGCGACTCCGTGCTGAGGACCAGGCGCTAGGATCCACTGCAAGCGCTGTGGCAACCCGCCACGCTGATTTCGCGCGGCGGCGCGGCCGTTTTGGCGCGTTACGTCAGAATCAACAAGCGCCCGTCCTGAGCGTGACCGACGCGCTTTGTTGACTGAAACGGTCATCACGCCCCCAGGTCTCATACCTCCCCTATTGCAGCTGCCGCAGCTATTTGCAGCCGGTGGACCGACCAGAACTTTACTACCCGTCTATCGTTCGACACCAACCTGGCTCTGATCTAACCGCCCTCACTGGGTCGTTCAATGGACTCCACTACTCCCCCATCCCCCTCTGGATCTGGATCTCATGCGCAATCCCTATCGCTGCCCGCTTCCCCTTCACAAGCGGTCCCCCTCTCCCCACCGCTCCCTCGGGGCGCTGCTCAGGTGCTTCTCAGCCAATTTCTGAGCATGCATTCCTTCGGCTTGCCCCGCCTGCGACACTCGCGATCGAACGCGGACCAGGAAGCCCAGATCGCGCACTTCATCGCGGAGCTGCCCAGGTTGTGCAAGGGGGACGTGGGGGACGAGGACGCGTGTCCGATCTGCCTGGTGCCATTCGCGGAGATCTTCGAGGTGGAAGGGAAGGGGAAGGAGCGCGAGCGATCGCCGGTGCAGTCGCCCGGCAGACGGCATGCGTACGGAGGGGACTTTGTTTCTGGGACGGAATTGCTGCGGGGGGAGAGGGAGCAGGAAGATGTGGACCGCGAGGGCGTGACGCAGCTCCCTGGCTGCGGCCACGTATTTTGCAGGCATGAGTGCGTACATCGTCTGTCCTTCCCCTGGATCAAATTACGAATCTTTCCTTCAGCTTGGTTGAATGGATCACCAACCTGGTACGCTTTTTCCCTTGTCCTTCGCCTCCACCAGCTGATGGTCGTGCCCTCAGCACGGCAGCTGTCCGACCTGCCGGCGGACCTACCTCGACATCCGCCCTGGCACCGATACCGACGACGAGTCTTCAGATGGCGGCGAATACATCCCCCGAGACGACGACGACGAAGACAGCGTTGTAGTCGACACGGACGGCTTCAGCGAGGCTGAAGACGCGCACGACTGGACCGACACAAGCTTCGGGGCTTGGGGCCCGGACGACAGCGGCGAATGGGAGGACCATGGTGTCGTAATTGATCCCAATGCCATTGGACACGACGTCGATCCCGCGTTCGCCGTCGATGTTGCGGAACTCGAGGGCGACGCGGAGATGACCGACGGGGAGGACAATGCCGACTGGGGCCTCACGGATGGCTCGTCGGACATCATGACCTCGGACGATGCGGAGATGGCCTCTGCGTCGGATGTGGAGGACGGTGAGTGGGCTCGGACGCTGCATACGCCTTGAGGCTTATTCATCCTTTCAGCTGTGAGCGTCATCTTCGACATGGACGGCTACTCGTCAAGCGCGGACGAGGATTACATTCCTCCCGATGAGGAGAAATAACAAACACTTTCTCGCGTCTACTAATTCGGAAACCGGGTGGTATCATGGACTATCTGTATGCCCTACTTCGCCGGCATTTGAGGACGGTCAGGGTGGAGACCCACAAGCATCGCAGAGCCGGTATTGCTCACCTGTACAGACCAGCCTTACAATCACACTATGTATGTATGTACTCTTTCACACTGTGAACGTCGTAGTTTCTCCAGCGCTACGCCTTGCATCTCATCTTACATTTGGCCAAGTAGGCCGAGCTCAGCGTACATTGCTAGTGCGTCCTCGATTTGTGGCACTGAGAGACAGGTGTTGCTATTTTTGCACTCGTAGCCCTTGCGGTGCCTTGTACCCGATGTTGTTTTAGCAGTCCAGTCCAGCCCAGGAAAGATGTGCGATGAAAAAGGCCCTCGACGGCCCAGGACACGCCCATGCGCCACGCTGGCTCTCGTTGACTATTGCTCCAGGAAGTTGCAAGGCTTACGTAACTCAGTTCAGTGGTAATCGTGCTGAATCACGAAAGTGATCGGACGTTGGAATACCACGATTATACGCGGAACTCCAGCGATTTGGGATTCTTGAGCTCGCCATGCACTGAGCTTGCGCATTCGAGATGAACCTGAGGCGGAGGAGGTTCAGATCTGCTGTATATTGCATAGCAAGATGGAAAGACAGAGTTGACTAGGCGCGCCGCGTTCGGTAGACCCACAACTCGTAACCTTGTACTTGTCTTTAGGCCTCAGTATGGAGAGCATGCATGTAAGTCGTTGTGCTTGTGGAAGGAAAGTTGTTATCGCCATGGTGACGAGAGCGGCGGCCGGGCACGGTAACATCAGCGCAAACAGTCACACTCCTCCTCCCCTTCGCTTCCCAAACGCCCATTGTGCGCCCGCTTGCCCCGCCTGCGAGCACTTTCCTTCCTTTCCCCCTCGTTCATTCTTTTGCACAACAGCGCAGGCGCCGGCCAGTGCAGCAGCAAGTCCCACCGCCGACTTCTGGTGTGCCGAACTGGTGAACAGCCAGTTGTATTCTGTACAAGAAAGATATATAGTGTCCAACACCGAGAACACACGCGCTAGACATGTCTTCAAACCACAAGCGCATCATTGCGAAGCGGCAGCAGGAGGGCGCGGGTGCAGGTGCTGCCGACGGTGCAGCCGGAGGCGCTGCGGACAGCGCCGCCAACGGAGGTGCTGCGACGAGCCCGACCAACACCCAGGCCGCGGGTGGTGCTGGTGAGTGCTACTGCACCCTACAGCTGAGGGGGTTGCTAACGCGTACATAGCGTCGACTACCGCCGCTGCGGGCGATCCTGCCCAGACGACGACGCAGCAACAGCAAGACACTGCGCCGCCAGCACAGACCGAAACCTCCCAATCCATCCAGCCGACCACCGAACAGCAGCAGCAGCCGACCACCAGCAGCACGCCCCCTGCGCAGGAGACCTCGCAATCGCAGCCCCCCGCACAAGAGACGTCCTCATCGGAGGTGCAGGTGGTTACTGCGACCGCTACCTCGACATCGGTTGCTACATCAAGCGCCCCGCCCCCGCCCACGACCTCGTCTACCCCTCCCCCGGTCACTACCTCGAAGTCCTCGACCTCCGTCCACCAAACGACAGCGAACTCGGCGGCCCGCGTCGCCACCTCATCCTCGTCCTCGTCTGTTCACACGGTGCGTGCGCTTGCGGTTGGGCCACAATCACCCTGCTTACATCGGCCTACAGACATCGTCGTCCCCGGATGCGCTAGAGAGGACGCGCGACGTCACGCTCTCGTCGACGTTCTCAATCAAATCCACCCTGTCTGCTACAGGCGCCATCGCTAGCGCCTCGGCCTCCGACTCGGCGGCGAAGAGCGCCTCGGGAGGCATCAGCACAGGTGCCATAGCGGGTGGTGTCGTCGGTGGTCTCGCAGGTCTCGGTCTCATCGCCCTGCTCTTGCTCTGGTGCACGGTGAGTGCACTCGTTCCTTTTTGAAACCGACTTCTCATGCTCTCTCAGCGCCGCAAGCAGCGTAAGGACCGCGAGATGACCATTGGCCGCCGCACCACCATGGGTGGCATGTCTTTCGTTGACACCAACCGCCCGATGACGGTCATGACCGAGAAGCCTATGTTCACCGACCCCGCGGCCCCGATGCCCCCCAACGCAGCCTTCGCGGCGGGCTCTGGCAGCGGCAACGTGCGCGACTCCGTGGCGAGCGTTAACATCGCCGGCCGCGGTGCTACTGGCGGCGGCTACGGCGACTACGACCCGCACGCGTACACGGACAACGCGCAGTACTCGGGCACCGCGTACACGGACGACGATATGTACAACGCGCAGCCCATGCAGCACCACGACGCGTCCGCGTACGGCGGCTGGACGGGCGGCTACTCGGACCAGCAGGGCGGCTACGCCGACATGGAGCGCTCGCAGGGGCAGCACGGCTACGGTGGCGAGTACGACCAGGGCGCGTACGCGTACACGGCGGACACGCAGCAGTACGCGTACGGCGACCACACGCAGCAGCACCACGCTGCAGGGTATGCGCAGTGATTCGCTCCGCGTTGATCACCGCCGACCCCGCCCTCACGCCCTCATGTGCTTCACGTCTCTGCGCACGTCTACTCCGCACCGCCGCCTCGCCCATCCATCCACCTGAAGTTCCATATTCTATCACGCTCACTCCCAGTCCCCTCTGGCGCTAACCCCGTCCGGATCTCGGCCTCTTCGTCTACGTCCCGAGCTCTTCTATGCCACCCTTCCCCTTCCCTTCCTCTTCCATGCAGCGCGCCTGCACGCTGTCCTCGTGACACCGCCTCCTGCGTCGTCCCGCACGCTGTCCCCGCGGCGCCGCCGCCTTGCGCGCCGTCATGGCTTATACCTCCCTTTCGTCTTCGCTGTACATCTACCTCTACACCGTTGAACTATTTCTGTACCCCTGCACGGACTCCGACGGCGGGTTGGAGCCTGGTGCGGTCTGTCGACATATTGGTTCATGCCCACGATGTACCCTCCATCCTCCCTTTCCCCCCTTGCCTGTGCGTTCTCGCCTTCGCCCGTGCGCCTCCCCCTCGCCTGTGCAACCACCCCAGGGCCCACCGCGCGCCACCCATGGCCCATACCCCGCATCCTCGGAGCTTTCTGCAGCTGTACTACCTTTGGAGTTCGCTTATGTCTTTTTCTATTTCTTTCCGTCTATATCTGTTCTGTCGAGCTACTGATGACCATCGGCCGTGCGGGCAGTACCTCCTCAACCACGTACTCGCACTTGCTCATTGCATGCTACCGCCGGCCACCTACATACTACAGTCGCCTACATACACCACCCTGTCAGTGTAATCGAGCAGCGGCGCTACGTATTCGTATTTATCGATTACAGTACATGTATCTGGAGCTCAGTTGGAATGGATTTTTCTTGTCCTTTATGTGTATGGGTTGTCGGTTGTCTGCATGTCTATGATTTGTCAGTTGATTTCATGCGTATGGTTTGCATGGACGAAGTGTTGTGTATGGTTCGACTGGAATTTGGGTTTTCTAATGTCGTTACTTGCAGGCGTCTATGGTTCAGCCTGTGATGTTTGTAGGTTTCAACAGCTTGACCATAACGATCTCAGCTTCGACGAGCGTAGGCCTAGGGACTCTCGGCGTATGAAAGATTAATCTTGCAGACAAAACTGAATGTGGACTTTCGAGAGAACACCGTCGGAAGCAAGTCTCTTCGATAAGTGAAGTTTAGGTGTTCGCATACGTGGCTGCGCTGGTGTGGGCAGCCGCATCCTTCGAGCCCCGATAGCGCTCGCCTACGTGCACATTGGGTGCGGTGAGAGACGATTAACACTGACATTGAATGTATGTATATTCGAAGCAGCAGTGGGACAAGTCGCGCAGCAAATCATGTCTTCGTCAATATTGATACAGCGTCACTGGGTATACGTAGCGTATAGGGTCGCATGGCATAGCTGGCAGGGCATGCGCGTACCCTGCCGTAGGCGTCGATCGCGCGGCATGGGTAGCCATATGCCTTCGAGAGCGTCGACGACGGCAATGGAGGTGGATGGCGCAGAAGTACCCCAAGCGTGAGGGTGGAAGCAGAGCTTAGAAGTGCGTCAGAGCAAGAATGGATGGGGCGGCGCGTCACGCACCTTGCCTTCTGCAAGCGCCTCATTCCATCAATATTTTGACCGCCATGGCTACGCATGCTAGTGCTACGTATGGTGACAGGCGTTCTCCTACATTACGCCTAAGCTTTATTGACTCAAGCCAACATCGTTTCCTCTACGCACCTATCCTCGCAGACATCCAGAATAGCCCGAGAAACCTGCGCGAGCTCATGTCAGTGCTGAACATGTAGAACAAGAAGTAGCACGCACCCCTCCTTATTCCGGTCTATTAACCTGGGCATAATCCCGCGCACATACGTGCATGTGCAGATGACGAGAAGGATGACGAGAAGGAGGGATTGGAAGTTGAACAGGGCGGACTGGAGGTGCACTGTTCAATGTTTTCCCTACGTTCGGTGTCGTTGATCTCATACCATAACTGGACCTTCGTGAGGCGTCTAAGAGTCGGGCAGAGAGGAGAAGCGAGAAGGAAGAAGCAAGTACTCGACGAAGAACAATGGACTGGCGCGAACTACCGACCTGGGGAGGTGATGATGGCGAGAGGCATGGAATGTGCCACGCGTGTCGCGAATCCACGCGACTTGCCGCATCCGTCACTGGGCTTCCCGACTAGGAAGGCTTTGTACGTGGTCCTGACGTAGAGTCCATACCCTTCCGCATCGCGCTAGGATCAGCGAGGATCGCCTGGAAATATATATTCGGCTACGAGGGTGCTCAGATCCGTCTGGAAAGCTCATGGGACTGACATGGGATCTACTTGGAATGACGAGGACCAGACCTGATAGCCCGTCGCACTTGGCAACCTTCGGACACTCAGACACCGTGCTCTTGTGTCCAGCCCGTTGGCCAAGGCCATAAATCGAGGGCTGGACGTTGTGGGGGCTGACGCGCTGCGGTATCTCGACCATAGATTCTCCGCAGCGTCGTGCCTTCAGCATCCAGCCTCATTGGTGGCAAGCAATGGTGGGGGTGGGGAGGAGTTTGCGGGGAGAACGAAGAGGTGGAGGTCAATGGGCAGTCCGACAGTCCGGCGTATCCAGACAATCAGGGTGACTTCGAGCGCGTAGGTGGGTCTCACCTTCATTGAGATGGCGGGAGGGCATGATAGACAAGGCACGGAAGAGCCATCGTGTCTGCAGATGAGAAGAAACCTCGCCATTCACTGGCGCCTTCATGTCATGGCAGGTAGCGATAAGACATGGTCTGCGTCGCTATATCTGCGCTGGCCGCTGCCTACGCCATACACTCCCTTTGCACACTGCAGATCCAGTCGCCAGGCGTCGTATGCCCGCTGCATTGGAGACGATTTCACGGGCTCTGCGTCCAGCGGAGCATCTGTTCCAGGCGCGAAGGGACGTTTTATCCTTCACGCGAGTGGCGGCGCCTGGATTTTTGGGCCAGGAAAAACACATGCCAGCGCCCGCGCCAAGTGCTGGACCAATAGGAATGTGGGCTCGCCGCGCTCTCCGATGAACTTTCCGCCTACTGGAGACCCCATTGCATTCAGCAGACCGGAAGGTGCGCACCATCGAAGTTTGGGAGGACGACCCCATGACCTGTGACCCAAAATCGGGCTGAATAGCCTTTGATCCCGTCAACAATTTATCTTATCTTATCCGCGAGGGAATTTCACGGACGTCGCAGAATCACATGCAACCCGCGCAGCTCATAAAAGGGCACCCTCGCCATCTTATCGCGCCCAATTTTCTGCATTCTCTCATCCGCCATGGCAGAGACATCCTCAGTCCCGATGCCCTCGACCTCTACCGCGCCGCCGTCGCCGACCGCGGCGGAGTTCACCGCGCTGCACCGCGTCTTTGCGATCCCCCTGATCGCTGCGTCTATCGACAAGCTGAACGAGGTGCTGGCGACGAACGCCTATACTTCCTCGTCGTACTCGACCGCCAAGGGCTTCTCGACCTCGGCGTACAAGTATGCGGAGCCGCTACAGCAGCGCCTCGCTCCTCTGATCGTCCAGGCGGACGGTCTTGCGAACAAGGGTCTCGACGTTGTGGAGGCGCGCTACCCGTACCCGTTCAAGGCCCAGCCGGAAGACGTGGCGAACTTTGTGCGCGAGCGCAGGCAAAGTGCAACTGATTACGTGCGCACGCGCCGCGACAGCGCCGTCACTGGCGTCAACAAGACCCTCGACGAGCGCGTACGCAGTCCGGCGCTTCACGTCGTGCAGGAGATCGATGGGGTGCGTCTCTCCCATTCCCTTATCGCTGACGCCTTACTGACTCTACATGTAGCGCTTCGCACCTATCGTCGACTACATTGAGGCTCGCTTGAACGCCGAGATCGGCGCAGCCAAGGACGCCACACCACCCTCCCCCACCACCGAAGCCAAGTACCAGTACCAGCGCGCCCTCGCCCTTACCAAGGCCCTCACCGACCACATCTCCGTCTACTCTACCGAGCAGCTGAAGCAATTGCAGGCACAGTCCGTCCTTGTGTACGTCCTATCACACCTCGCTCCTCCCACATAGCTAACCCCATCGCAGTCAGAAAGCCACCGAAACCGCCCAGTCTCTCTCCGCCGCCGCCTCTTCCTCCGTCACCTCCGTCCAGACCCGCGTGCACGGCCTCTCCGACACGCTCGCGCAGCAGCTGCAGAAGCTGCAGGAGACCACCGCCGCCCTCTCCGCCTCCCTCCACGACTCCACCGCACAGATCCAGCCGCACCTCCGTCAGACGTACGCGGATTTGTCTTCGAACCTCACCGCGACGGCCGCTGAGCTCCGCGAGACGATCACGGCGAAGGACGTGCCGCTGCAGGAGAAGGCGCGGAAGGTGGGGGACCAGGTGCGCGAGCGCGTGACGCCGCTGCTGGAGAACGTGAAGAAGGGGATTACGGACGTCGTCACCCGCACGCAGCAGAAGACCGCGGAGACGGCGGCGGCGGTGAATGGCACGAATGGATCGGCGGAGGCGAAGTAAGCTGGTAGCAATTTTCTCATCGCTGTATTCCCTTGTATCATCCTCTTCCCTTCTTGATATCCCTCAGGCCCTTGACACGTTACCACGCCCTTGTCTCATATGGGGGCATACATCCCGCTCCCCTTATAGGACACATGTTACGAATACCATTGCACGACCACATCTACTTTATACTTACGCTGTTGTACGCGGGCCTGTTTCTGGTAGTAAAATAGCTGGATAAGATTGACCATCTTTTGGTCTGGTCACCATCTCGTAGACTAGAGGATGGTCAGGATATAGACATTGTCGTTTCGCGCTTTCATCGCTACTCGAGTCTCGATTACAGGCAATTTCCGGTCTGGACCCGGGAGGGTCTGATACGGCCGTCGCGAGAAAGCATCGAACATGAAGGCACGTGCTTGACACATGGCATCGCAGGACCTCGGGCCGACGAGCGGGGACGCGCCTTGCCTCCTGCACCGTCAGCAGGGGCTCCCCACCCTTTCGCGCACTGAGCATGGGTCCTGAAGGCGATTCGTCAGTGAGTGCTGTGATGCTTGCATGTACAGTCATCCGCCGGAACTGAATGCAAACTAGGCTTTGAGCGTCACAGCCGAGTCCTTGCTATCCCGTTGCGCTGGCGTCGCGAGCCTGTCTATGCACAGAAGTGGCCGCGTGCTCTCCCAGACCTATGTCTTCCTATTGAAGGAAAACATATCTCTCATAGAGGAAGAGCTTTCTCACGACTCTGGGTCTCCAAAACCGTCTCCGCAGTCCACCCCGTCAACCGATGCCTCCGCGCTCGCCGACCTCCTCGCCCTCCACAAAGCTCTCATTTCCCCCGTTCGGAGACTCTATACAGAAATACTGTCGGAGATTTTCTTGCTCGCGATACCTGATGGCTGGCTGGAAGGGCTCTGCGGTACCGTCATACATCCGTGCACGCAGGTGTGCCACGTCTGGCGCGAGGTCGCGCTCGGGACACCACCTCTGTGGAACACGATACATATCAACGTCAATAGCGGGGCGTTTGTGGAACTCTCAAGAGGCTTTTTTGTGATGCTGGGAAGTCCGTCCGGGTCTGAGGTCGAGCTCCCCAGCGATGTGGACGTGGATTCAGAGGCAGAAGAAAACGGCAGCGGCGGGGACGCATATGACGTCGCCAGCGATGATGGGGGAGGCTCTGCGGGAAAGGACGAGGACCTCAGCGATGATGGTGCTCTTGGGAGCCCTGAAGAGGCGGTACGCGACGAGTCGGATGCATCTAGCGAAGTCGCAAGCCGCGAAGACGACAAGGCCGCAGCAGGATATGAAAGCAGTAAAACCTGCGAGGAAGACGAGGAAGAGCCCGATACTTGGGAATGGATCACGACCATATACCTTGAACGCTCTGCGCAAATGCCGCTGACCATCGAGTACCACCTTGGTATGGAGTACTCCGGGCCCACCTTCTGGGAAGAGGCCAGCTGGCTTCTTCTCCTCCAGCACCAGGAGCGGTGGAAGCACGTCACCATTACGAGCCCTCTCAACCTCTTCCGACGATTCGAACCGCCGCCCTCGTTTGCGCTACTAGAGTATCTAGAGCTGCAGCTGTACGAACAGGCAGATGAAGAGTCTCAACCTCTGCAATTCTTCTCCAACGCGCCACGTCTTCGCAGGCTCATTACGACGACGCATACGCTCCCCTACTATTACGCGGATCCGAAGGACGTCCTTCCGCCTTCGTGGAGGAGTCTGATCGAGGTCCGCATGGGCAACTATCACTTTGACTATCGCGACAATGCCTGCACCATAGCCAACACGAGCGTCATCCACCAACATTGCGCGGCAACCTTGCAGGAGTGCTCAATATGGGCGCACGAGCCGGCAGAGCGCTCGGACGACCTCGCTTCGCAGTCCAAGGACTATCCCGTCCTCCGTGTGCTGGAGATGACCGATTTCGGCACGGAGTTCTCCGAGCTCACTCGGTCGGCACCCAAGCTCGAGTCCGTCAAGATGCGGGCCAACCCGGGCTACCATGGCCTCACACTTCAGCATCTCACGCGAATGCTTTCGCGCATGACCTGCGCCAATCTCACCTCGCTGAACCTCGTATGCGTCCAGGCAACGCCTCAGGCGGTCATTGAATGCCTGAAGGCCCTGCCCACCCTCCGCGAGCTCAACATTATGGAATGGGAATCTTGCGATTACGACGGGTACGGAGAGTATGATATGATTCTTAGCGTCGAGTTCCTGCATGCATTGACGCGCTCAAACGAGCGGCCTGCCTCGCTCAGCATGCTGCCGAACCTCGAACGCCTGGAATTAAATGCCCCCTATATGCCCGACCTTCGCACGAGCGACGAGAGGCAGATGGTGCAAGCCGTGCTGGATATGGTCCACTCTCGGGTGCATCCTAGGGAGGCGGAAGGGTCACGCGCGCTGGAACATTTTCTCAGCACAATCAAGGCTATCGAGCGGGTGAACGTCGAGTATGTGCGCGAGCACAAGAACGATGCCGGGCCGTTACAGCATGAGGATAGTCGAGACGCATAGATGGTAGCGATAGTCTTTGCTGTCTTTGTCTTGCAAATTATCGCCCGCCGCTCACTACCGTCTTGTCCCACGAGGGCAAGAGCGATGGGTGGCAGGGTGGTTGAACCACGTCGGCAAGTGCCGGATTTCATCACGTGAGACGACATGGACCCACAGGTTCGAATCGCTCAGCTCGAATATCGTCCTTCACTTGTTAGGGCACGCCTGGCACATAGTAGTGACAAAGGCTTGCAGCCGACATCCAGAGTATGTTTCCCAGCGCAAGTCACCTCAAGCAGATCCACATTGACGGCGGCCGTCCCACCCTTCCCCCGTCAATCCCTGTCAGCGCTGTCATGGCGGGGAGCCTGATCAGCGTCGGTAGAGGGGCTGATTTGAGGTGACAGTAAGGTCAATCAGCGTCGACAGAGCGGCTGGCAGGAGGGTTCCCGCCCTCTACCCGCGCATGGCCGCTGAAGCCTACGCGATGCCGCCTGGACAGTCCGCAGTGACCGCGCGCGCGCTACGCCAGTCGGAATAGGCCGTGCTGCGCCGACCACCGACTTGAGCACGAGCGTCGGCCTGCACCGACCAAGCGTCAGTCTGCAGTGACCGAGCATCAGAATGCAGCGGCTGTATGCCTGTCCGCATTGGCCGATGTCAGTGCGGGATGTTAGCCGTGCAGCTGCAGTTCAACAGCAGTCCGCGTCGACTGCATGCCAGCCCGAAGTGACTGCATGCCACTCGGAAGTGACTGCACCCCCAGAGAGGCTATCAAAGACTAGAAGCGACTACAATACAATACGCATAACGTTACAAGAGCTTGCTTGTCGGGATAGTGTACAGTGTGTGATGGAGGGGATGGTCTATTGGGAGGTCCGGGGGCTGCGGTGCGTGCGTCCGTCCGAGGGATGCATGCAATCGTCCGAGGTGTGCGATGCGTGCTTCCGAGGGTTGCGATGCGTGCATACGATCGTCCGAAGGCTATCGTCCACTATGAACGTCCGCGGGTGAATCGCCGGAGTGTCCAACAATCGGGTCCAGGGAGGGGTCAATGACTCGCCCACAAATGCTACATATGCGTCCACGGATCGGGCGAGCTGCGCTGGTAGTGGAAAGGCGTCGGAGGCGGCTGGCTCTCGTCGCGCGTGCGCAGGTCTTCGCGGACGAGGATGGAATGCTGGCGCATGAGCTCAGAGGAGGTTGGGTACGCCTTGCGTCGGAGGTGCAGGATGCTTGGAAAAGCGAGGTCAGCAAGCGCCCTGCGGGCATTTGAAAAAACCGGTTGCACGTACATTCGACAGGCCTGGAAGAATTTGTGAGCAGGGAGTCGACCGACAAGAAGCGGGGAATAAGAATGTGAGGCCGCGCGACTCACGAGAACATTAGAGGTAATCACGACCACGGGGAGGAATATCCCGCTGTAATGCGTGATGGGACTGAAAGAGAGGCGTTAGGGTTTGATGTTTATTACACCCATCGAGCTAACGAATGCAATGAGGTAGAGGTAAAGGGAGATGAACACGTACTTGAAGTATATGATGGCACCAACGGCGTTCATTAGCGCGACGCAGGCGAAGACGAATAGGCCTAGGGCGCATGAGGTAAGTAAAGACGGGCGGCTAACTTAGCGCTGAACGGCAGAGATGCGAACCTTGGGAGATGAAGACTCGGCTGAGCGATCCTGGGCTGTTGTCGAAGTGGCGGTGATACTAGATGAAGGAGTTAGCTCGTGGGTGCGTATAGATAACCGAGGGACGCGCACCGAGAGCATGGAGATTAGCGAGACGAGGTCCATGAGGACGGCGGCGAGCTGAGGAGGTCGTTAGCGACTGGCCTCGCTGTGCGGACGGTCAGGCTGACCATGCAGATCTGAAGAAAGGTCAGATGCGTTCAATAGCGCAATATACGTGGACTCACACCGTAGCGAAATGCGAGATGCTTGTCGCCGTAGTTCGGAAAACAGCCAGTGCCTCCAAGAAGGGTATATAGTTCCTGAGGCGGGAGCAAGATGTGAATTGTGAAGGTCCAGATGTCGACGCCGACGAGCAAGGTATAGCAAGTAACAAGAAGGATTGCGATCCGTTTATTACGCCCAGTGAAGGCATAGGCGCGCATCGCCATGATACCTAGTGATCTGTCGGTCTATGGACATGCTACACGTCGCTAGACGCGCACCTTGAGAGATAAATTGCTGGATGGGAAGTTAGTGACTCAAGGAGCTGCGGAAGGTAAGACCGTACCATGGGCATCAAGAGGGCGTTGACAGGTCGTGTGAGGCCGAGGCATAGCGAGTAATCATGATTGCCGACGAAGGCCCACAGCATAAGCGGCCAGTAGATCAAGTAATAGTATCTGCAGAAGAGATACGCGAACTTCATCGCCGTCCACGGCGCACGGATTATCTGGTTTGGGGTAAGTTGGGCGTAATGGCAGGGGGACGCGTCGAACGTACGAGAGGTATCTCTTCGTCAAGGCTGGTATGACTTAGATACGAGCGAAGTCGAGAAGATATAGAATCACGTACGAAAGCAACCATTCGTAGACACCCAGAGAGTACGCCGCGACCATGCCATACCGCGCATCCTCGATCACCCTGACCAACCTCAGGAGCTCCGAGGCATAATAGGATGCGTCGGCCATGTCTGTTGACATGGCGCGCGGCGACTGGGGCGCTCGGAGGAGCTGGGCTGAGCGACGAGCAGGGTGCGAAGGTCGATGATGGACGTTGGAAAGGAAGGCAACGGGTGTCGGATGGGTCTGCGACCATGCTCAACCGTCACTACTAAATCAAATGGAGATGACATGAACTGGCAGCGCCATTCGGAAGGTAATTAAAGAGTGACAGCCGAGGGCTCGTGGCCTGCGTAATGCAGATTGGTTTGAGGGACAGACGTCGTCCTGACTGCTCGCGCGGTGAAATGTCTGCAAAGTCGGGCAGCATCATGACAGTCGCTGGCGGAGGCAGACCGAGCGGATCACAAAACGTGGAATTTGCTACCGTGAGAATTTGTCCCTGTCGCTATTCGTTTCCCGCGCTCTTGCTTCCTGCTCTCATCATCTCCTTTTCTCTAGGTTGCTGCGCTCTTCAGTCCGTACTCATCGATCGAGATCATAGTTCAAATGGCCGCATCGTTGTTTAGGGAGCCAGGTCTGTATATTTCGGAGGCGTATGCGCACGGGCTGACTTACAGGACGTAGAACAGCTCATCGGCTGCTTCAGCCCTGCAGTCCCCGCGTACTTCACCGATCTCTGGAGTACGACTGCACTTACATCGATCATCGACAACCCCTCTGCTTACATGCGCAATTTTCCCCAGTCAATCATGGCGGAATCACTGCAAATCCTCCGGAGGACGATTGTCGGCACGTGAATTTCTTCTTCTGCGCTGGCTTGAAGGATCCATGGCTTCATCAGTCAGTGATTCTGCTCGATCCAAGCTTCACGCTGACAATTGCGTAGGCTAACCTCTCGCCCTCTGACTGTGAGGTTCCCCGCTTGTGTCGCGACTTAGCTGGAGCTCGTCCCAGGTCGTGCATCCCGAGTGGATCAAGACCGCTATATCGCATAATTGCGCTTATCTGGAAATTTCGGCCTATGTGCTCAATGGTACGCTTGCTCACCTCTTCCCACTTTGGCTGCTCACATCGGGCAGATCTCGTCGACGAAGGCGAAATCCCACCTTTTGCTGAAGAACCTGCTGCTACTCGCTTGTCTCGCGCTGGATCTCGCAACATCGCTCGTGCGACGAACGCCACCGATGATAACAAACAGAAGCGACGCCATAGTGCCATCGACTTCTCCTTCTCCGCGCTGGATCGTCGCCCCAGCAAGAAGGCTCGCATCCAAACTCCCGAAAAAGACGACGTGTCCATCTACTCTCCTACGATATCTTCGTCGCCGTCTTCTTCGACCTCCGAGCAGTCCGTCATACGTCTCGTCCAAGAACGCCCTCGCCCGCAAATGAAGCTCGCGCGGCTTTCGAAGCAGTACAACCCCGTCGAGCTTTTCGAACGCCGAATTACCCGACGAATTCTGCCTGGCGCTGTGCGACCCGCCCCTGCGAGGTAAGCCGCCGAAGTCTAGGTGCTTACTCCCGCTTTACATTGCATAGACCTGCGATGAGCGTCGATTTCTGGCAAGACATCAAGCGCAAGAATGTAGACCCTCGCTCGCTCGTACTGACTCCCGACTTCCTCTCGCGCGCTCCTGCTCCGGTTTCCGTCATCTTCGACGTCAACAAATCGTACCGCGGCAGACCCCTCACCTGCGTCGAGCTCGCATCGAAATAACAGCATCCACACTCACGCCTAATATCGCCTTCGCTTCGCTCTCAAATAACCGTGCTTGACTCACTCCGCGAAAATCGCATCCGCTTGACTCGTCGTCTTCGAGCTACTGATAGATTGCTCATGTTTTGGTGCGGTGATAGGGAAATGGTACCTTGGCGGAATATCAGAAGGAATTGTTGCAGTCTGTGCGCAGGCATCGTACCGTCGAATTGTCGAGAAATGGCGGTACGCCCTTGTAGTCGTCGCGTCGCGTCTCCAAGCCCACGCAGACACGGTGTTGCCAAGTCCCAGCGTTCGTTGTCTGACCCATCTCATTTGTTGTCCAATCGCTCACCCATGTGTTTTCTGTAGTGAGACGTTCCGAAGCTCGGTGCCTATATACGCTCGGGCTTTGAGAATGCAGAGGCTGCGGACCAGAGTTTCTGAGTATCCACCTCACCTCTACTTCCCTCACGTCTTCGCTGAATTTTCATGGCTCGCGCTTCGAAGGCGGCGTAGCTGCACCGCGTCCCCCAATTCGCGAGTTCCTTTTGCATCGATACTGCAAATGAAGTCGTGCGACACTTCGGATGAAGTCGTGCGTGGGTGGGTGGAAGTTGGCACAGGATCTTCGCTGCACCCTCTATTGGCAGGCAGCGCCCTCTATTGGTAGGTAGCACAAGGTCACTCACCGCGATTACGTGCATTGTCAGGCGCAGTCTTCATCTCCCCCTGCGTATTCCAAAAACTGGCGGTCGAGACAGGGCATCTTGTGGTGAATCCCCCTTGTTGTGGTGCAAATTTTCCCTTGCTGTGGCGCCCCAGAGTACGACATGCATTTGTAGACGATAACCTCCTGCGAGAGGGAGGCGGCATCCTGGCGGCGGTTGCCTTGCCCTCTTCTGAGGTGGGCATTTGTAGTCCGTAATTCGAGCGGCGATTGCCACTGCAATATTTTCTTGCCACGGGTGTCCTTCTCTCTTCTAACAGGGTATATTCTCTTCAAGCGTCCGCTACGTCCGCATTGCCATCCTCTCACTTCCTCCTCTCCAGCTCGACGTTGATTGCCAGGTAGCCCACCAGCTCCGTGCCCGCGCGCGTGGAAGAGCCCGACCATATCCCCTTCCTAAACAGGAAATATTGATTCAGAAGTGCTTCGCCGTTTCCAGGCGACATGGTCTGCGGCGCGGGCGTGTATGTTTGTTGACTATCAGTGACCCTGCTTTGTTGACGGACGGTGACCCTGGGCGTTGACAGATTCTGCTCGCTGGTGGTGACACTGTCTGCCTGTTGATAATTGATTCGCTCTTGCGTGTGAACTCAGCGCGAGCAAGGGGAGCCAGGACCCTGATCATTGAGCGCGACCGCGCCCGGTGGCACCGCGCCCAGGGCGCCATTGACCAACAGGCGGCTGGGCGAATATCCGGGCACCCACTCGCATCGTTCCGACGCGCTTACCCGCTCAATTGCGTCGGGCCGCGGGCGGGAGGATAAGGCTCCTGCGCGTGCGGCAGGATAAATTGCGCCTGCGGGCAATATATTCAGCGGGATCCGGGGCGCATCAGAGCGGTGTTGGGCGTGGATGGTGCAAAGCGTGCAGATGTGAAGCCGCGGGTAGGACTTGGAATAGGACCACTGCGTAAAGGTACGTATTTTATTCTATCGTCCCTTGCTTGGGCGCGGGTGCAGGGCCACAAATTCCAGCGAGTCCGCGGGACTTCGTTGAAATGGCGAATATATTGTCGGTGGGTGCGCTCGGTAAGAGCATACGGCAGGCGTAAATAAGGTCGGTGCCACTAGCGCGTCCGTAGCGAGCGGGGTCGGAGGCTTGTTGTCGAAGGCCACGGATGTGCAGCCGCGGACATGGCAATGATTGGCTGCATGTATTGTCGTAGATCAAGAAGTTGCACATAATTCCTCGGTGTGGGTCCCAATGAATCCTCGAGGCGAGGCAAGGACTGCGACCAGGGATTTCGTCGTGCACCGAGGGGATTGTTACCAACGCACCGAGTAAGGCGGACGAGAGGCTGCCTACATGACTCAAGTCTACCACCTCATATTGACGTTCCCGCTATCCTTTCGCGAGTATTAGCCGGCGCTCTTGCGCCAGTGGTAGTCGGCGCCTCTCGCGAGTAGCGGCGCTCCGAGGTCACTATCTTTTTCGGGAGACCTAGAGAACAAACCAGTATATTCCCGAGAGAACGCCGACGCTACATGATCAGCGCTGGACTGAAGTGGCATATAAGACATTTGGTTGAGGTGGCGTAGAGCAGCACGGGAGTGGCGTACGGCCGTGCGCGAAGTCCGAGAAGCGACAGGGCGGCGGTCCAATGAATATAGGCGTGAAGAAAGAGCGAGTCGTTGTGTGCGCCATTTAAATTCAGAGACTCAGTAGGGGAAATATAACCGGCGAGGTTACAATATCAGCATCCGAGTCAGAGGAAAGGCGTCATAAGAGTAGTAGAAAGGGGCGCCAAGGAGCCGAAGGAAGTCGATTCAGGTGACAACACCCTTGAACGATTAGACAAGCTTTGGGCGACTAGATAATGAACGGTTATCGCTACGACCCTTCAGGTGAGGCGCGGGCTGACGCAGACCTCACTTCGACGCGGCGTAGCGAGCTATCGCGGAAGCGTGATCATCGTTGTTGGGTAAGAAGCGTAGTGATTCTTGATGTCTTCAAGAAGGGCCATAGCTATAGAAAAACAGCGATACGAACATTAGTGATCATGAGTGCGAACAATAGTGATCAAGACCACAAGCCATTATCAAGAGCGTACGCCGTAGGCCACGCTGCCGAGAGCGCACGAGCCGTCGCGCCCAGAGCATTGGAAGGCTGCGGAAGGCGACCTGACCAAGGGACGACGCGCGCCAGAAGGCCAGAAATAGGGTGCCCGCGCGAGAACCTTTTCAGAGAGTTCAGTGAGAGAAGCCCAAAGACAAAGAGAAGCCAGCCCTGTCGTCAGTTCGTGCCTTGAGTACGGAGTCTTCGCCTCAATTCAGTGAAGAGCGATGTAGTCAGGAGGATAAGCAGGCGAAATAAAGCTAGCAAGTCCAGTCGAGCGTGTATTTCGTGGAGGTGATCATTGTCCATGTGCAGAAGACGCCGTTTTTAATGCGCCACTGACGGTTGCCTTGCCATTAGCCGTACTAAATTTCGCACTCGGAGGACCTTCAAAAGGTGAGATCAAGCCCGTCGAGGAGAAACCGAGGGAAAAGCGGACGGTGGCGGGGACGGAAGATCAGGTTGATACCTTCTCAGGCGGCCGAAGCGCGCATTGGAGCAGCCTCCCTGCGAGGTCTTGTTGCGTTGGCGTGCGCCCTCTGCACTCCGGTGTTCCGTTGCGCTGGTGGGTCGAGACCACCGCGCGGACGCCTGCGGATGGACGCGAAGGACTCTTCGTAAACGTGCGCTGTATTTAATTATGGGGTTAGTGATCATGGCAGCAATAGCCGTGCGTCGATACCTGGTTTGGGATTGCGTAGATCTTGATCAGCGTCCGTTCGCAACGCATGCGAGGGAGAGCGGGGTCAGTAGAGGATAGAGAAAAATCAGGATATATCAGTCCGGTTCACGCGAGGAAGAGAAAGCGCAAGGGGGAGGGTAAACGTTTGGTCTACGCAGAAAAGCAGCATACGGCCGCGCACTGCTTCATCCCTTCGGATAGGAGGTGCACATCGCGAAAAAGGGGTCGATCCCTGTTGAATCCCCCACATGACGCAGTGTTGCGTGCGCGCTCCGGTCAGTTTTGTGTCAGCGCATCGCAGTCACCACTGATGGTGGGAAGGGCCGAGATAGACGGCGCTGATGGTGGCACGCAGACAAGGCCGACGTATCCGAGCGCGTACCTGGTCAGTGAGACTGGGAACGCCGTCGAGTATTCAAGCCTCCACTCGCACAAGGCGAAGAAGAGAAATGAATGGCCATGGTGGGGGAGGTCAACAATGACAAGGTCCAAGGCACACGCGACAACGTGATCGGACATCACACGCACACGCGATTCGAAACACGTGCTCCGGGCGTAGTAGCGTGCCAAGTCGGGGATAACACAGAACGGCAAGCGACATTCGAGGGTGTGATATCGCTCTCTGTCTCGACCGCAACCCAGTTTCTGGACGGCCTTGCAACGGGATCGAAAGGGATCGCGGCGCGTAGGGAGACCGGCCAAGCGACGCGCGCAGGCAGCAGAACGCGTCGACAGGGGTCAGCAACGACGCCCGAGAGCACGGTAGCGAGTATCCATCGCGCGGGGACACGCTCTGCCGGGCGCATCGGCACCCCAGGCGGCGCTGGCAAACGTTGGGCCGACAGACGCTGGATAACGGAGCGAAAGCGTCCTAGCGCATGTGCAGGAGCGGCAGGCAAGCCTAGCTCAGCCAGGCGGCAGTTAGCTGCGATTATCATTCCCGCACAATCTCTCTTCGGCTCACCTGCTTTTCAACCTCATTGTACGCGCTTATTCGGCCTAGGAGCGCTCGCCTGACGTCGCCCTTGAAAAGCACGGACGCTGCTTCCCTCCATTCTTTGTACTCCCAACTGCAGCGCCCCCTCGACGTCAACGAACAGGCAAACGCGGCGTTACCGAAAACCCCATCAATCTCCAGATTCGCATCCTTTCTTTTTCCAACGGTTGTTTTTGATTGTCTCGACGTGGGAATAAGGAGATGGAAGATTTCCCGATTCCGGCACTCGATCCCCTCCACTCGGGTCAAGCGGCTTCTCAGTCCGGTCAGGGTCAGCAGCGGCGCCAATGGCCGCCCCATCTTCTCACCGACCTTCACGTCGACGGTCCTTCCTTTTCAGAGCCCTCCTCAGCTGTCTCCGACCACTCCCATCCCTTTGTCTTCCCGCCCCCCAACTCGAGTTCTGCAGAGCACACCTCTGCTCTCTCCCTCAACCTCTCCTCCCTCACTGTCAACTGCGACGGTGTAGGGTCCCCCGCTCAACCCCTCTCGTCGTCTACCGCGTCTTCGAATCTCAGTCCCGTGACACCGACCAGTCCGTTCACCGCGGGCATGGCCTCCCACTTCCACTTCGGTGCAACCGACGCTGGGGACGCAGAGATGTCTCTGCACACCGCCGTATGCGATCCCCCCTCTCGCATATATCTTGGTCCCCCCTCTACGTCTCCTGCCGCTAGTGGCTCGCGCCCCTCGACTTCGTCTAGCCACGGGTACCCCGTCAAACATAGCTCCTCGGACACCGAGGTCGACTCTACCTACGAGGATGGGTCCTCCTTGACTCTGATCACTGCTACGGAGGATAGCTTCCACGGGTCCGCCAGTGGCACACGTACCCCTCCGGATATGGATCTTTCCCATGGTGGCGACGACGGTGTCAATGGTGGCCTTGGTATCCCCAGCGGAATGGTGGGTACCAGTGCCATGGCCACGAGCAGACCTGGCGGTTCGAACAACTTCGTGAGCAAGCTCTACCAGTAGGTTCCATTCATTCCCTCGACTTCCCCCCTGTACTGATGCCTTCGGTAGGATGATTAACGACCCAAAGTCAGCCCACTTCATCGCCTGGACAGAGCTCGGTACATCCTTCGTCGTATCGAACGTCGGAGAGTTCAGCAGGAGCATCCTGGGGTCGCACTTCAAACACAATAACGTGCGTGCTCTTACCACCTCGTCGCTGCCTATGAATTAACCTTACGTTCTCCGCCGTGCATAGTTCTCAAGTTTTGTGCGCCAACTGAACATGTACGGCTTTCACAAGATCAACAGGGTGAGTCTACCTACGCAACTTCATCATCTCCGGTCCTTCTCGTCTATCATTATGTACTTAATTGCGCGCTTTCCGCCTCTAATCCCCGTAACTGGGGTTCTATCGCCTTACCATCCCCCCACCCGCCTATCGCATGGCCAGCGGAACTTCAGCTGGTCATGCGGGCATGTCCCCTCACGTTGACTTCATTTTTCGCCCTGTCATTACCCGCGCTAACCCCCTATGCAGACGCCACGGGCTCAGCGTACGTCGACGGATCAACAAGTCTGGGAGTTCTCGCACCACAAGTTCCTGCGAGGCAGACCAGACTTGCTGGATGAGATCAAGCGCAAGGCGCTGGAACCGGACCCGAGCATCAAGCATCGTGTTGAGCTACCTGGAGAGGTGAGCAGCGGCGGATATTGCTTGGGCGCCTTACATCACCCCTCGACGCCCTACGGCTGCTGGCGCGGGTTCTAGAGACTTCAGCTGTCCCTGCTGTCCGCGCGACCTGCTACCCCCATCATCTTCGCGCAATGTGCCTCGTTCCTGCCGCGTCGTCACTCGGGATCCTCGATGCTGATCAATGTGAATCTAGGTTGCTGCGCAGTTGAATTCCATGCGTGACGAGAACAGGCGGGTATGGGAGCAGCTGGCCGTCGAGCGACGGCGCGCCGAGCATCTCATCGGTGTCGTCGGCCAGCTGTGGGATATCGTTGGGAAAGGATTTCCAGGGCAGGGTGCGTGGTGAATTCCTAAAAATTATGGAAAAAATCTGACGGGCAAGTCAGTCCCGCCCTTCCCTGTCGAGCTCTTCGACGGGAATGAGAGCCCTGCCATCCTGGTAACCTCGCCGCAGGTGGGCGACCAGGTGCGGTATAACGGAGATCAGGCTCGGTACAATGGAGGCCAAGGACAAAATCGCTACGCCGGCAGCGAGGCCGGGCCTCGCTACGTACCCCCCATCCACATCCCCGGGACCCAGCCGCCCATGCATTCCATGCACTCCCTCGCCGTGTCCCCGAATTCGAGCCCAACGGGGCCGGAGATGCCTCCATACCACTCGCATGCGCCGAGCCCGCTGTCGTCAGGCGCGGTCTCTATAAACGGGTTCCCGTACGCGCGCTCGCAGCAGCAGTCGTACTCGGCGCCTGACTCGGGGGTATCCCTCCCGTCGCATGGCGGGCTGCCGCCGATGCAGGGTATGCATATGGATATGTATCATGACGGAGGAGGGCGCGCGGGGACGAAGCGCCCGCGCCTGGCGGGCGACGAGGGCGCGGACCGGAGGATGGCCCGGGCGCGCAGCGATAGCGCGCCGCTGGGCTTCGGGTACGGCGGCGAGACCGTGCATGACAACGGCGGAGTCTGGGAGGTACGCCCGCGCAGCGGGAGCGAGTACCACCTGGACGGAGATGAGAGGCACCCGACGATGGCGATGGGCATGCCGGGGATGCCTGGCGTCCACGGCCAGTCGGTCAATCGGTGCCCGCCGCCCTCGGGGCCGTCCATGCTCATCTCGCCGCTGCCCAATGCCCGGTGACCCCGCCCGCGCACGGTCGTAGGGGGGTCCAAAATCCGCGCAGGGATCGCCGCGATATCCCGTTCGTTCCCTCTTCAGTGACTTTCTCTCTCGGACTCATCGACATTGTTTTCTGCTTTCTCCCGAGCGCTTGTGCGCCACCATCTCCGTCCAAGCAACGCCACTCTTCCAGCCCCCCTTTAGCCTAGTGGATCGCGGACTTTCGCTTGGGACTTCCGGTTCGTCGCATGGACCTCGCATTTTATTCTGTGTAACCTAGCTTTGCCGTCGAACTTTCGCCTCGTCCCCCAGTCCCGTGTATCTTTACCGATCTATTACTCCTGCTCATCCGGACTCTGTCTCGCTGCGGTCAAAAGCTGTTCATACGTTCCTTACCTGTTGTATTTTTCCCCATCGCGAGCTCTCTGGACCTTCAAGTACATATCCTTGCACACTCATTCATCAAGGGACTACGTACATCATTACTGACTTTCGCCGTGCATACTACGAATTGCTGTCAGCACTGTGGATAGTGAAGCGAGTCGCGTCGACCCGAGTCTTGGTTTTCCATCGGACTCGTAACTCTGTGTTATTCTGTCACTACATAGAATAGCACCACCTGGCAGTCGCCTAGACACTGCACCATATTCTGGGGGACCAAGCCGCGACTGGGCTCGCCAGCAATATTTTTCGCTCGAACGACCTGTCGAAGATCAACTTTCCGCAAATGGCGCGACCCTTGTGCTGACGTAACGATTGAGGATGGATTGACGCGCTGCCTCGTGACCGCGCCCCATTGTTGTGCTTGTACCTCCTTGAGCTCTTGGACTCGACCATGTCGGATGGCTCGAGGTGAGCTCGCGGGCAGTTTAAAGCGCATATATGCGTCTCTAACGCCTGAACAGAGTGCACCAATCATGGTACACCGCGCTGAACGACGCGGAGACCCACTTTCGGCAGCTCCTGGCTTCCCCAGCGTCCGACTGGAAGCGCATACACACGAACACTGACAAGTCGGCGTCAGGGAGGAAGGGGAAAGCGAGGGCGTCTGCGATACCCGAAGTCGAGGACGTCGTCGTCCACCGCAACTCTGCTAGCTCTGGCGATGACATCTTCCGACTCGTGCTGGACGTACCTGCAGCGGAAGAAACTTCGTCCCTCCGAGCATGGCACGCCGTTCTATCTACCCCAGAGCTTAGGCAGGAGTGGGACCCTGCTGTCGATGATGCGCATATAGTCGAGCTGCTCGACGATCGCACGCGTGTCGTGAAGACGAACTTTACGCTCGGTTGGCCTGCGAGGTGCGTGCATACGCCCCTAGAGGAAGTATCTTGGACTAACACGTTTTCCAGCCCGAGAGATGCTGTTACGATAGCCCGCACGTTGCAGGACGCATCCACCGTCATCGACTTCTCCACATCTCTCCCTCGATCGCCAGATGAGCCCACGTATCTCAGACCGTCCCCTCCCCTCGTGCGGTCTCATGTCAGTCGTACGTGCATATACTCGTGTACTTTGACCCTCCCTTACTCCATATTACTCACCAGTCTTCGCCTGGTGCATTCAACACGTTGGCGGCAAGGTTCGCATGACCTGTTTCTGGCAACATGATCTGCGTTCGGTATGGAACTTCACCACGAATGCCGGAATGGCGCAGCAACTGGCTACTATGACCGTCGGGCTCCTCAAGACCGTCGTTAAGCGCAACACACGTGTGCCCGAGCTTGTGGGCTTTGGTCTTGGAGTTTCTGTCGAACGTGTGCGCTTTCAGGCGGACAGGGAGGCGCTTACGGTCGATTACTCCATTATACCGGAAGAGGATAACCTGTCTCAGCTAGCGCACGATTTGGACGAGCTACACTCCCTGCGCGAGAGGCGGCGACTGGCGCGCTCGGTTGAATGGACATTACCGCAAGTGGAAGGCTGGGACGTGCAAGTCACGACGAAGGCTTCGTCGGAAGAGGTCGAGAAACTCCCTTGGACCGCGCACGCTCTCAGACCCTCGACGTCCTCGTCTATCGTCCTCAGGATATCACATGCTCCGCTCGAAGACGACCACTCGGTGCTGAAAGTCCGCGTCGTATTGGAGATATCCGGTCCTTCGAGGGGCTTACGCCTCAACGGGATCCCCAAGCCTGTCGATGTAATAGAAGAACGCGATCCTACACCCGTGGCACAAACGCAACCCATATTGCAAGATGTCGCCAGCGCAGTGACTGAGGCCAGCGCCGCCACCACGTCATCGAACTCGAGCAACAGGTCAAGCCTATCCGACGGTCCTACGCCCGTGCAGCCGCAGACGAAGCGCACGGCAGCGGCCGAGAAGTCCATCCTCTCGCGCGTGCGGCGGAACTACATCTATTTCTCGTCCCTGTTGCAGGAACCAGAGGCCAAGTGGAAGAGGAGTGCGTGTGAGACTTTCGCGTTCGATCTGCGTGTGCTGATGTCCCACGTTCTCTGCTCGCAGTCACGGACGCGCGCGGTGTGTCTGTTACGCAGCTTGATTCGATCGACCCGACGCTGGTTGTGTACCGCGCGGAGGCGACGTTCGTGGGCGTGGGCATATGGGATTTGTACGGTGCTCTCATAACACCGGGGGCTAGGTCGTACTGGGACAAACAGCATGAGGACGCGACGCTGCTTGAGGATGTGAATGAGTTGACGGAGCTGTGGCATTGGAAGGTCAAGCCTGCTTGGCCTGTGAAGTGAGTGCCTCTATCTGATTATCGTCCCAATGTATCTGACCCTTCATGCCAATAGCGGGCGCGATTCCGTCGTACTGAAGACGGTCTACAAATCGCCAAAGACCATCCATGTCTTTATGTTTACCGCCGACGACCCACACCTGTTTCCCAATATACCACCCCCGGAGCCGAACATCATCCGCACGCAGACGGACCTGCAGGGATGGGCTATCGAGGCACTGTCCCCCACGACGACATCGCTCACCCTTCTCGACCAATCTGACCCGAAAGGATGGTCGAACAAGACGTCCATCCCGACGCAGATGGTCAACACAGTTGCGGGTATCGGGGAGTACGCGATCAAGTGCGGCGCGCCGCCGGTGGTGTCGCGGCTCTCCGGCGCGCGCGCGACGGACATCCGCTACGACCACGATAAGCAGAGCTTCCGGCTGGCGTATGAGGTGGCGTCTGCAAGGCGGGCTGCGGGGGGTGGGGTGGAGCTTGAGCTGAGATGCGACATTGATACTTGGGCGGGGTCGCTGGATATCGTGGTTGATCCTCCGCCACAGGCGATTGCTGCTTTGCGAAGGCATCGTTTTTCGGAGGACGGTGGCGGGTTGTGGCTGACGTTGACGCACGACGCGGTATATGTGGACGACGAGCGATTGCAAGCCATTGTGCGACGCGGTCCTGGGCGTGAGCGCGGACTCGTATTGGTCAATGGGACGAGGATACATGTCGATGTGGAGGAGCTACCAGACACCGAGCTGAAGACGCTGGCGAAGAAGAAGCGGGTCAAGCCTACGCGGATACCGCTCGACCAGCCGCCGGTCGTGGGCGCCATACGACGACGACGCGCGGAGTGGGAAGGAGACCCGGAGGCACCGTCTGCAGCGGACACGGCGGCGACGACACCAGTCGAGCAGCCCGCTGCCGCTATTGTCCCTGCGGTGACGACGAATGCTTTCTCGCGATTCTTTTCGTACGCGGTTGAGCAAGCGACGGCTACAACGCAGCAGACAGTGGCTGCCATCTCGCCTACGTCAGCCGCGGGCGAGCACGCTACTCCCTCGACGTCCATCCTGCCGATGGAGTATGCGCTGCAGGCGCTGGCGTGGACGCAGGAGTCGCATGCGATGTTCACGTCGGATGGATGGGCGTTGCTCAGCGACAAGGACATGCTCGTGCACCGCAAGATGTCGACCGCCATCTCGCCCGTGGTCCCCGTTCACAAGGGCGAGAAGGTCATTCAGGGCGTCTCAGCTGAGGAGATCGCCGCCGTCGTCACCGACCTCGACTGTCGCAAGCAGTGGGACTCGCGCTTCGTCTCTGCGACGAAACTGCAGTCCTTCGGCAACGGCTGCCGCACGGCGTTCTGCGTGTCGAGGAGCAACTTCCCCTTCCGCGATCGCGGGTTCTTCGTGGCTACTGCGATGGGACGCGCGGTCATCCCGCCCGTGCTGACGCGGCGCACGACGTCGGGCGAGGTGGCTGATCAGAGCAGCGGACCGCGGAATGCGATCTTCTGCCTGTCGGCGAGCTTCCATCCATCGCATGTCGCCGCCTTCGACGCAGCGAAGTACAACCCGTACAATCTGCCCATCGGCCGCATCTTCGTCGATGCGTGGATCCTGGAGACGCTCGACCCGTACACGAAGGAGAACTACGCGATCCCGTCCACGCGGTGCGCGCGGCTTGTGGCGGTGGACTACGCAGGCTCGATGCCGTTTGCGGTCAACGCGCAAATTAATGCGGAGCTGCCGAGGTCGATCCTGGCGCTGGAGGGGCTGATGAAGAACCTGGTGCCCTCCCCGCTGACGCGCCTACCCGCCGCGGGTCTGGTCATCTCGGACAAGAAGACGGAGGAGCCGTTCCTCGATACGATGTGGAAGCTGCGTCGAAGAGATGAGAACAGGCTGCTTCTGGACTCGACATTCTCGCCTGAGGAGCGAGTGTATAGCTCTGTGTTCCTCATCAGGCAGCCCAAGAAGTCGCGCAGTGGAGCGGGTACAGCGGAGCAGACTCCCAAATCGATCCGCTCTCCGCCAGGGACGCGTCGCCAGTCCACGACCGCGGCTGACAACAGGGATCGTATGCAGTCTGCGATGGAGCCTTTGCAGGGCTCTCCCACTATAGATGGGCTGCCGTCCATGCAGTCGTCGATAGCAACCCTCACGCCCGCGAACGCTACTGCGGCGATAGCACCAGCAGCTCCGTCGCAGGATATCACCACCCGAGCGCGATCCGCATCCTCTGCCTTCACCGTCAAGGGCGAAGTAAAGCAGTCGACCGACCTCCTGGTCGCAGAGCTCGTCATTGAGTCCAAGCTCTACTCCAGCGGGTATGCTCTGGACGTGCGCTCGAGTAAAAGAGCCGATTTCTTGGCCACCATCCCGAGCGAGTCTGTCGCCTTGGACAAGTTTAAGGACGTCGACAGTCTACCGACGACTGACCTTCCGTTCCACTACTCCGTCAACACGATGCCCTCATCTCCCCTGCACTCGTCTGGCCTAAAGACGGACGCCTCATCGCGACACCTCGTTCGGATAACGCTGCCCACGGCGCAGTACCAGGTTTCAACAATCGAAGATCCGTTGACTGGTGAGACAAGAAGTGCGCCACCGACGCCGCAGTGGTTGCTTGACTTGGAGGAAGGTGGCTACGTCGTGAATGTTGTGGTTCGGCCGACCGGCGGCGGGGAGAACAAGGCAACGCACGCCGTGTCCATCAATGGGAAGGAGGTGCAGATTGTCGGCGAGAAGGAATCATTGACTGCATTGGGGCGAGACGAGCTTCTCGACGACAGGGTCCTGAAGATGCCAGTCCTGACGAGGTACGCAAACCGTCAAGAACAAAGTTTAGTGAATTGACTTCTTCCGTCAGGATCAGCAACGAGGCGCACTCCTTCCCAGACGAGCTTACCGTACCCTCGGCCATAGCGGACGAATTGTTGGACCCCAACGTGCCCATCCCGAGTACACCAGTCGAGGCAGAACCCTCAGACGAGGCTACGGAGACTATGTCCACTATCGGGGAAGAGGAAAGAGCTTCTACGCCGGTAAGCGATTTGCTTTCGTCGTACCATACTTTGCTAACTTCCCCTCAGCAACCCGAGCCTGTCAATCCTTCGCCCGAGCCCAGCAATGGCAATGGCTTGCTGGGCCTCCTCCAGTCCTACCAGAAGTCCATGTCGCGCTTCAACCTCAACTTCACTTCGAGTGGATCCTCGCCGAAGGAAACCCCATCCACGCCGAAGACCCTTAGCCGGACGCCTCACAGCAGCTCCTCTTCGATTGCTACGATCGCGCGCCATAAGCCATCTATCGATAAGCGCGGCTCAGGACAGCGCGTTGCCCAGGTCCCGCCTGCACCTCGCATGCATCCAACCTCCACTCTGATCATCGTCGCATTAGTGGCCTTCCTCCTTGGCTCCCTCCTCCGCTCGTTACTCTCGCCAGCGGACTTCATCTACGTTGCGACGGACATGGACGACACGCCGAACAACATACAGGAGTACAGCGGATGGAGGGAGATCAAGCGGCTGCTAGAAATCAAGTATCTCGTCGGTGGATATGACTTCCAGGTCGCACTCGTCCGGCGCCATGCGACTTGACCATTCTCATGCGACCCGACATTCCCCGTGCGCCCTAACCGTCCTCATACGACTGAACCCCTCCATACACTCATCTTACCTACCAAATCTTGAGTTGATATACCTTCATGGATCCCCACAGCTTTCGCGCATCACTGTATCATACCATTGTACTTGTCCCACCGTACATCATCTACACCGATATAATACTAATAGCACGCATGTAGTTGCTTACCGTTGTCGATAGCTTGCTGTGTACCACTGACTATCTTCATGATTTTTGCATGATCCGTATGCTCCCTCCGAATCCGTCGAATTTCGCCCTCGACGTCGACGCGGGCCCTGATATACAGCTGCGAACAGACGCTGATCTTCAAGTCATTTGTGGCATACACCCGGGATTGTTGCTCGTTCGCACTCAAGGGGTATAAAAGTCTTTACATCACAAAGCCCTAACTATTGTACCCAACATAGGCTGTCGAGCAATAACACCATGCTCCCCAAAGTTCATCAACGAGTGTATAGAAAGGCAACGCATCACTACCATATAGATCGCAACTCGCTACCAAACGTATAGAAGGGTAAATCGCTACATCGATGGCAGGCACTGGGCAGTGAACTGTAACAAACAGAAAGATACAGAAGGGTAGTTATTCGAGGTCAAAGGGACATCGTCTGGGGGTTTTCGTAGGGTAGGTAGTCAGGCAGACTAGTGCCAGTGAACAAGCAGACTGGTCCGAGAGGACGAGAGGCGGGGGAGAGGAGGAAAGGAGAGGGTGGGATGAGAGACAGTCTAGGTGGGCGTCTACTAGAGACGCTGGTAGAGCAGAGGTGAGGAAGGGGGGCAGGCGGGAGTGGTAAGCGTAAGCGGTACGAACTTCCGGCAGCATCCCCCGAGCCAGCTAGCATACGCGCACAGGCAGACCAAAGAGCAAGAAACACGTTCGTCGGTGCAAAGAGAGAACGCACGCACGCCAGCATGATATACGTGTCCTGACGAGGAAATGTTCGCGCTGCCCAGTGTTGAATAGCGAGCGAGCAGGCTAAAATGTCGTCGAGAATACGCATGTCGCCAGCGGATACGTGCTTCGACGAGATCACTGAGCGCTCCGACGAGGTCACTCAGCGATATGTATCCCTTCCTCCTTTACATGCCGCCGTACGCGTCGTCCGGGTCGTAGACGGTGTCCGGGCGCTTGCCCTGCGGGACGGCCTTCTCGCCAGCGGCCGGGGCCTGGGCAGGAGCCGGAGCAGGCGCGGGCGCAGGCGCGGCAGCAGGCGCAGGGGCGACAACAGGGGCCGCCGTGGCAGCGGGCGAAGGTCCGTTGATCCCAGGGACCACGAAGGACTCAGTCGGAGCCGGAGACTGCAGCCTCGGCGCGATATCGCCCACAGGAGCGGGCGTCGGCAGGCGCGAGTCGACCGGGCCCGGCGTCGGGAGACGCGCATCCGCCGTGAGCGCCGCAGGCGCACCCAGGTACTGCTCGTGCCCCTGCATATCAACTTCGCCGCTAACGTGCTTCACATCCCCACTCGCGCGCTCCATGTCGATGTAGCTCGCGCTCTGCTGGCCCGCGGCGGCGGTCGGCTGCGTCGCGTACTCCGTCACATCGACCTGGTAGTCAACGGGCTGCTGGTAGCTGTCGTGCGCGTACTGCGCCGGGTGCGCGCCGTACTCGCTGCCGGGATACTGCTGGTAGCTGTCGTGCTGAGCCGCGTTGTTGTCGCCGTACTGCGAGTAGTCGCCATGCCCGGTGAAGGTGGCGCCGGGGCTGAAGGGGGATGCGGTCGCCGCCTGGTTGTAGTACCCATACCCGTCGTACCCGGCACCCGCGCCGGCACCGACGCCAGCAAATGCGGCACGGCGCTCGATCATCGAGGGCGGGCGCGGCGTCTGGGCCATCTCATCCTCGAGCAAGACACCAGAGCGACGGAACGCGCCGGCGCTGAATGGCTGGCCGGTGACGGGGTCCGTGTCGAGCGCGGCTTCCTTACGCCTGCGGATGCGTTTCTGATCCAAGATTCAGCGTTGCATAACCATGGAAGAGGGGGGACTCACCATAACGAAGGCAATAATGAAGGACAGGACGGCAATACCAAGAAGCGCACCGGCAATACCTCCGACGATGGGTCCGGCATCGACGCCGCTGTCATCGTCGGCCGTGCTGCTGGCGGACGCGGCAGAGCTGCTTCCGCTAGCGGCGAGACTGGGGGTCGCACCGACGGTGGTGGTAACGTGGCCTTGGGAAGTAGTGAGGCCCGCGGTAGAGGTCACTGCACCACGGTCGGTCGTAGTAGCCGCCTGGGTGCTCGTAGAGGAGGTCGTCGGCTTGCTAGTAGATGTGCTCGTCGCGCTGGTCGTCGTAGGGGTCTACGAGGGATTAGAATTAGCACACGCGCGGGGGAAGTGAATGGCCTAGACGCACCGAGCTCGTAGTAGTAGCCGCGGTCTTGGACGTGGTCTGCTGCTGCTGGGTAGTCGTCGTCTGCTGCTGCGTGGTCTGCTGCTGGGTCGTAGTCTGCTGTTGCTGGGTAGTGGTCGTCTGCTGTTGGCGGGTGGTCTCCTGCTGCTGGGTCGTCTGCTGGGTCGTCGTCGCTACAGCGGCAGTCAGTACGTTGCGCATCGTCCCGTTCTATCACAACGCACCAGCCGCAGTGGTCGCCCCCGTCGTCGCAGCAGTTGTCGCTGCATGGGTGGCTTCAGTGGTATCAGCGCCGCCTCCGAAGAGGCCGCCGCCCATAGCCTGTCTCTTCCGCAGCAAACGCGCGTGAGTGTCGCGCTGTCCCATGGCCATTGTCGCGTAGGTCGTTCTGAGTAAAAGAGCGTAGAATATCAGGGGGTATAGGGCGAGTCAAAGAGTGTAGATTCCCGCGACGAGGGAAACAGAGCGACCTTCTAAATGGCGAGGGGATGGTGGGGGGAGAGAAGATGAATGCCAGTTGACGTGGGAAACAGGAGCTCGGATTTCTGATCCCAAAGTCCAAAAACAGACCAAGCTGTCTACAACATCGCCAAGGGGACCAAGGTACAAGTTGACTCTCGCAAGAATGCTCTTGACCTTTGAAGTCTATCCTCAAACGGCGCGACGGACTACCTTTGACCAACTTCAAGTCCCTCTCCGTTCTGGAGATGCGCACGTCCTTCTATCGACTGGAGAGGGTACGAACCGGGTACTAGAATGCTCGCACATCGTGCCTCACCCAAAAATCAAGGGGAGCTCGAAGTCACTTTACCACCGAACCAGCTCTTGTCTGAATACTGACTATAACCCCCCTCCGCGTTTCCTTCAGCGGTTGGCTCTGAGCACGGTACGCCATGAAGAATCTTCAATATTGGCCAAAGCTTTAGTGCAAATGAACCTTGTGTAACGAGTCTTTTCATATCTCTCCGATCTACTTGAACTGAGTCGCCCTGTGCCAACGCGCTGCACAGCGCACGACCGCTCGTCGTGAAGGAAGTTGAACAGGTCACGCGTGACTTCGGAAGTTGCCGTTACCTCGTGACCACCAGATGTTCTCCTCGTCTTTCGCCATCGACAGACGGGATGAGGCGAGCGTCTTCGACTCTTTCAAGATATGAGAGGGGGGTATGGCCGCAAGCGGCGTGGGCCGAACCTTTAGGTATGTCGGGCCTAACGACGGCGAGCAAGTGTCAGTAAAATCATTTGCCACTGATAACGGCCCCTTATACATCGCAAATCGGGTGTTTGAACTTCTAAGTGAGCGTGCAATATTTACTTTAGGTCCCGAAGGGGAGGGTCGAGCGCAATGCGTCGGTGCGTAGCGATAAAGAGCGCGTAAGTGGCGATCATGTCTTCCGCGGCACCAGCCTTTCTCAAGTCTGCTTCAGAGTGGGCGAGCTCGGGAAACTGCGAGACAATGGTGCGCATGGCGCGAAAGCGCCAGAGCCTAGAGGTGCAGATACTTCACGGAGCGAATACCCGAATCGGCATAGGGGCAGGTAGTGAGCGGCATCTAGGCACACCATGTACCGCTGAGGGTAAGCTCAGTGAAATAGGAACAGTAAGAAGGACGGGGAGCTCCGAAAATTCGTGTGTAAGCGCGCAGACATTGACAAGCAGTGCATGATCGATCTCGCCAGCGAAGAGCCACTCGCTCCCTCACGCCCCTGAGCGTCCTTGCAGCTCTTCATCCCTCCCTGACCTCCCTGGGGCTTATTCTCATCCCTGCATACCATACATGCAAGGTGTCGCGTCCTCCCCTCCTGTCTCGTATCCTCATCCGTCTCCTAGCGCCAGAAGCGAAGGATGGACGGTGGTCCGTTGGGGAAGACGGCGGGGTGGCGGGATGTAGAACACACGAAGGACGCGGATTGTCTTGGGTTGGCTAGCGCCAAATCGAACAGTGATTCGATAGCGGTAACCGACGAGGGGAGCGACGAATTCTCAATGGGGTCCTCCGACGAGCCCGAGCAGGTCGACGAGTCGAGGGTAAGAAAACTTGAGTTAGTCATTTGTGCCTTCTTGACTAACCATTCCATCGTAGGGCAGCTTGAGAGCATCTCGTTCGCGTGCCACCGTCCCCGCGCTCGGTCTTTAAAACCCCATTTGCGCCCTGAATGAACTGCGTGTCAGCCACTCGAGTTTGCTCAAGGTATACTGTCCTGTCGTCGACACCGGTGACATATTGCTGTCAATCTCGGCCAGCTTCCGCGCCATCATGAAGTCCCGCCATACGACATGTCGGCAAGCTCTATAGAGGCGGGGAGCAGTACAACAATTGTCCACTTGCGGGCCTGAGCTTGCCGCACCTGCGATGGCGGTCGAATATATCACGCCCATTGCTCCTGTCCTCGATGCCTCTCCCAAAGTGCAGATCACGCATGACAATGACCTCGTGACGGTCAGCATTGAGACGGAGCAGGTCGACTTCGCCGGCGTCGAGCGCAGCATAGACGACCACTCCATCAAGGCGGCGCTTTGGGATCAAGCGCATGGGGCCAACCGGTCAACCTTACTTCGAGGCAGCTAGATCGAGGACGCGCAGGCAAAGGAGGTCGTGTTTGATACACTGAATGTAAGGACGTTGGTCCTTCTTGCTCAGTACCCTTAGATTCCCTCGTAGCTGAACCGAACCGCTAGTACGCGATTAGCAAGATACGTAGGAATACAGGGTAGGAAAGAGCTGTCCAAGATGTGTATCAAGAAATATTATAAAGGCCATGTGGCCACGTGATGTCCATGCGCCTGCAGGCGCCCACAAGTCCATATCAATACCGGCCCCATTACACCCTCCCCCTCGGAACGACGAAGACGTTCAGCAATGCGATGTGCCCTCGAACCTGTCGGTGCACACGACCGAGCACCCACGGGTACGGAGGCACGGCGCGAAGTAGGCGGAACCCACCCTTACGCCACACTCGACCGAGTAGCCTAGGGGTTGGGGTCCTTCTGCTTCCCTTGCGCGCGGTCGCTCTTGTCGGTGCTGCTCTTGCTCGTCTCGACGTCGCCGTCCTTGCGCTCCTCCATGTCCACGTCCTCCGTGTCGGCGGGAGTCTCGACGATGCTCGGAGCATGCGAGGGCCCGGGAGCTGATGGCTCGACCGGGATGGCTGCAGTCGAGGTGGAGGTTGACGTCGAGGGCCCAGCGTCGACCATCTCCGCGTCTTCCTCCACGGTCGGCAAGTCGGTATGCGACCACGGCGCGATGGAGATGCCATTGGGCCATCCGAACTGGCGGTACTCGTCTAAGGAGGGCTGCCGGTTCGAGTAGAAGTTCGGGTCAGCGATGAAGCTGCCCGTCCCTGTACTCGGACCGGTATGCACGAGAAGGGGCTGTCCTTGTCCTGGAAGGCGAGGCCACGCGTACGATACGCCAATATCGCCGGGCACCTGCGAGAATATAGCGGGACCAGGCAACCCAACTGGCCATCGACCATCGGCAGCCACGATCAAGTCGCGTAGCCTCTGGTACAATGTCATAGAGTCGCCGGTGTCGTCGACGCCATAAACGACGTTGTCCCACAACAGCTGTACCACAAAGGGCCAGCTGTGGCCGTAAGACATTTACAAAAGACCCCGACAATTGTCTGCGAGTCAATTGCAAAAGAGGCGAGGCGGTTATCGGCACTGCCACAGGCCCCGGCCAGGTCGCCGGGGACCCGCCGGCTCGCGCCCGATACGGTAGGCGACCCCCGGGCTTGCCGGTCGGGGTCGCCCACCGCACGCGATGCGCGTCGCGCGCTCTGCCCCGAAGTCGGGATTGATGCGCGCGCGGCGGTCCTTGATGCGCCGCCCGCGCGCGCTGCGGTGGCTGTGCTTTCGACGCGCCGACGTCGCGACACGCGTCGCCG